>JAPVLO010004294.1:0-110368 GCA_027257055.1 Cephalopachus bancanus | reverse complement strand
ATTTTCTTTACATGTTTTCTACTCACTTATTAATCAAATGACATCCAATGTGCAGAAATAACAAACAAAGAGTTAAAGATTCAGATCAGAGTATTTTTAAAAGTATGGAGAAACATAAAGGTACAAATATAAATCTCCCAGTCTCTAAAAGTCTTTCTATCTCTGGAAGTGACCACTGCTTCATGTGTACATTCCCAAAAGGAATATATACACTCAAAGGCACACAGTTTATGTAGACCTCATCTGATTTATATGAATAAAATCATCCTCTTGATACTGCTCTGAAACTTGCAAATACATGTCTTGAATTTCAGGCATCATCAGCACACATAGATCTATCTAAATCTGTTTAAATACTAGACAATATTTCATTAGATGAGTGTAGTAACTTTTATTTTTTATTTTTTTATTAAATCAATATTTTTTATTATGGTTTGTGGGGTACAGTTAAGGGTTAGGTGTACAATTACGTTTCATTCAGGCACCCTGTTGATAAGAGGTGTTTCCCCTTCCCCAGACAGATATTTGCTACTGTTAATCCCATCCCCCTCCCCCCCCATAGTTTCCAAGTACCATCAGTCATTTTCTTATAGTATTACATTGGATGTTCAAGGTCCATTATATGAGTGAGAACATGTGATACTCGGATCTTTGTTTCTGTGAGAGGTCACTCAGGATTATAGACTCAAGTTGCATCCAAGTTGCTGTGAAATTCATGATTTTGTTCTTTTTTATGGCTGCGTAGTATTCCATCATGTATATGTACCACATTTTTTTAATCCAGTCCTCTTTTGATGGGCAGCATGGTTGTTTCCAGGTTCTTGCTATTGTGAACAATGCTGTGATAAACATACGTGTGCAGGTATCTTTTTTATAGAGTGATTTGAGTTCTTCAGGGTATATTCCCAGTAGGGGGATTTCGGGGTCATATGGGGGGTTGGTATTTAGAGCTTTTAGGAATCACCACACTGCTTTCCACAGAGGTTGCACTAGTTTACACTCCTACCAACAGTGTAGAAGTGTTCCCTTTTCACCACACCATCTCCAGCAGCTGTTATTTTTTGAGTTGTTGATAATTGCCATTCTGACTGGAGTTAGGTGGTATCTCAGTGTGGTTTTGATTTGCATTTCCCTGATGATTAGTGAGGTTGAACATTTCTTCATGTGTTTGCTGGCTTCTCAGATGTCCTCTTTTGTGAAGTGTCTGTTCATAGCTTTTGCCCATTTTAAAATGGGGTTGTTTGTTTTTTTCTTTTCAGCACATTTTAGTTCCTTGTAGATCCAGGATGTTAAGCCTTTGTCAGACCTGGTGTTGGTGAATATTTTTTCCCAGTCTGTAGGCTGTCTCCCTGCTCTCTTGATGGTTTCTTTGGCCTTGCAGAAGCTTGTCAGTTTAATAAGGTCCCACTTGTCTATCTTCTCTCTTATGACCTGTGGGTTTCGGGTTTTGTTCAGGAATTGGATGCCAGTTCCAATTTCCATGAGGGTATTTCCTTCATTTTCTAAGGTTCTTATGGTTTGAGGTTTTACATTTAGGTCTCTGATCCATTTGGAGTTAACCTTTGTTCATGGGGATAGATAGGGGTCCTGTTTCAATCTTCTGCATGTGGTCAGCCAGTTTTTCCAGCACCATTTACTGAATAGGTTCTCCTCTCTCCAGTGGTAGTTGGTGGAGGCCTTGTCAAAGATGAGTTGGTTGAGAAATTGAGGTTTTTCTTCTGGAATCTCAATACTATTCCATTGATCTATATGCCTGTTCCTATACCAATACCAAGCTGTTTTGATGATTGTAGCATTATAGTAAAGTTTGAAGTCTGGTAATGTGATACCACCTGCTTTGTTTTTGTTTGTTTTTTTTTTTTTTGCTGAGGATTGTTCTGGCTATTCTTGGACGTTTGTGTTTCCATATGAATTCCTGTGTTGTCTTTTCTAGGTCTGAGAAGAATGCTGCTGTAATTTGATGGGTATTGCGTTGAATTTGTAGATTGTCGTAGGTAAGATGGACATCTTCACAATGTTGATTCTTCCAATCCATGAGCATGGGATATTTTTCCACTTGTTTGTGTCATCTTTGATTTTTTTGAGCAGTGTTTTGTAATTTTCATTGTAAAGGTCTTTCACTTCTCTGGTTAGGAAGATGCCAAGGTATTTCATTTTTTGTGTGTGGCTATTGTGAATGGAATTGTGCTTTTTATTTGGGTTTCTGTTTGTTTATTACTGGTGTAGAGAAATGCGATTGTCTTTTGTACATTTATTTTGTATCCTGAGACTTTGCCAAAGGCCTTTATCAGTGTAAGGAGGTTTTTGACAGATTCTCCTGGGTTTTCAAGGTACGCAATCATATCATCTGCAAAGAGAGATAAATTGGCTTCCTCTTTTCCTATTTGGATACCCCTGACTGCCTCCTCTTCTCTGATTGCTCAAGCCGGGACTTCCAATACTATGTTGAATAGGTGGGCATCAGTGTCTTGTTCCAGTTTTCAGAGGAAATGGTTCCAATTTTTGTCCATTTAGGAGTATGCTGGCTGTGGGTTTCTCATAGATGGCTTTTACTATTTTGAGGCATGTTCCCTGTATGCCTAGATGTTCAAGGGTTTTTTCAAGAAGGGGTGCTGGATTTTATCAAATGCTTTTTCTGCATCTAATGATATAATCATGTGGTTTTTGTTTTGACATCTATTGATGTATTTAATTATATGTATGGTTTTACGAATGTTGAACCAGCCTTGCATTCCAGGGATGAAGCCTACTTGGTCACGATGGATGATTCTTGAGATGTATTGCTGAATTCAGTTTGCTAGGATCTTGTTGAGAATTTTAGCATCTATGTTCATCAAAGATATTGACCTGTAGTTCTCTTTCTTTGTTGGATCTTTACCTGGCTTGGGTATCAATGTGATGTTGCCTTCCTAAAATGATTTGGGGAGAGTTCAGCTCCATCTTTTTCAATCACCTGGAATACCTTCAGTAAGATTGGTATCAGCTCCTCCCTAAATGTCATGTAGAATTCTGCTGGAAAGCCATCTGGACCAGGGCTTTTTTTTTGTAGGAAGTTTTCTTATTACATAGTCGATTTCCTTGATTGTTATTGGTCTATTTAGGGTCTCAATTTCTTCTTGTTCCAACCTAGGTAGGTTGTGTGATGTCAGAAAGTCCTCCATTTCCTTAAGGTTTTCAAGTTTGTTTCCATACAAGTGTACATAGTAGTCTCTAATGATCTTTTGTATTTCTTCAGGGTCAGATGTGACTTCATCTTTTGTGTTTCTGATTGTGCTTATTTGATTTTTTTTCTCATTTTTTCTTGGTCAGTCTAGCTAGGGGACCATCGATCTTGTCTATCCTTTCAAAGAACCAGCTTTTTGTTTCATTGATTTTTTTGTATTATCTTTTTGTCTTCTATGTCCTGGATTTGGGCTTTTATTTTGGTGATCTTGATTCTTCTGCTGAAATTAGGGTTTTTGTGGTCTTGTTTTCCTGCTTCTTTAGGTGGCTTGTTAGGTTGTTAATTTGTGTTCCTTCCATTTTCTTTATGTGTGTTTGTAGGGATACAAATTCCCCTCTTACTACAGCTTTCAAGGCATCCCAGAGGTTTTGGTAAGATGTTTCTTCATTTTCATTTGGAGTGTGGTAACTTTTATTTGTCCAGTTGTATTTTAAGTATTTTAAGTTATTTCTAAATTTTTGATATTCAAATAATACTGAAGTAAATATTTCTACACAGTTTCTTGATATATTATAAGAGTTTGTCAGTAGAGGGAGATAATAGGGTAAAAAGTTATGCACATAAAAAAATTAATTCAGAGTAGAATCAACTGTAAGCCTAAATGAAGCAAATCCCTCATCTATTTGTGAGATGAAGATCTACTGACTTAGCTTCTTAACAATGACCAAAATAATATAGACTCATGGACCCACAGGTATGTACAGAGAGTAGAAAGAAGTTGCAATGGCATTGGTTTTGCTTATTTTTTTATTATAACAGAATTTTACATAGTGCTTCTAGTATTTTTTTGGAAATATGGTAGATTTTTAACACTCCTCAAAATATTTATATTGATAAAATAATTAATATGAATGTTACAAAGGTATGACATATCTTTAAAGTGTATAAATAATGACTACATATTCATTTTATGAAGCTAACATCACATTGATACCCAGCCAGGTAAAGACTCAACAAAGAAAGAGAACTACAGGCCAATATCTTTGATGAATATAGATGCTAAAATTCTCAACAAGATCCTAGCAAACCAGATTCAACAACACATCTCAAAAATCATCCATCATGACCAGATAGGCTGCATCCCAGGGACACAAGGCTGGTTCAAGATTTGCAAGACAATAAATGTAATTAAATACATCAACAGATATCAGAACAAAAACCACATGATTATATCATTGGATGCAGAAAAGGCTTTTGATAAAATCCAGCACCCCTTCATGATAAAAACCCTTGAACATCTAGGCATACATGGAACATAACTCAAAATAGTAAAAGCCATCTACAAGAAACCTACAGCTAGCATACTCCTAAACAGACAAAAATTGGAACCATTTCCCCTGAAAACTGGAACAAGACAAGGATGCCCACTCTCTCCCCTCCTGTTCAATATAGTATTGGAAGTCCTGGCTAGAGCAATCAGAAAAGAGAAGGTGATCAGGAGTATCCAAAATAGGAAAAGAGGAAGTCAAGTTATCACTCTTTGCAGACGACATGATCATGTATCTTGAAAACCCAAGATAATCTGTCAAAAACCTCCTTGCACTGATAAAGCACTTTGGCAAAGTCTCAGGGTATAAAATAAACATGCAAAAGACAATCACATTTCTTTACACCAATAACAAACAAACAGAAACCCAAATAAAAAGCACAATCCCATTCACAATAGCCACACACACAAAAAGAAATACTTGGCATCTTCCTAACCAGGGACATGAAAGCCCTTTACAATGAAAACTACAAAACACTGCTCAAAGTAATCAAAGACGACACAAACAAGTGGAAAAAAATCCCATGCTCATGGATTTGAAGAATCAACATTGTGAAGATGACCATCTTACCTAAGGCAATCTACAGATTTAATGCAATACTCATCAAATTACCAGCAACATTCTTCTCAGAGCTAGAATACACAATGCAGGAATTCATATGGAAACACAAATGACCAAGAATAGCCAAAACAATCCTCAGCAAAAAAAAAAAAAACAAAAAACAAAGCGGGTGATATCACATTACCAGTCTTCAAACTTTACTATAGAGCTACAATAATGAAAGCAGCTTGGTAGTGGTACAGGAACAGGCATATAGACCAATGGAATAGAATTGAGATTCCAGAAGCAAAACCTCAATTTTTCAACCAACTCTTCTTCACAAATCCTCCACCAACTACCACTGGGGAGAGAAGAACCTATTCAGTAAATGATGCTGGGAAAACTGGCTGACCACATGCAGAGGACTCAAACAAGACCCCTATCTATCCCCATACACAAAAATTAACTCGAAGTGGATAACAGACCTCAATGTTAAACCTCAAACCATAAGAACCTTAGAAAATGCAGGACACACCCTTATGGAAATTGGAACTGGCATCCAATTCCTGAACAAAACCCAAAATGCACGGGCCATAAGAGATAAGATAGACAAGTGGGATCTCAATAAACTGACAAGCTTCTGCAAAGCCAAAGAAACCATCAAGTGAGCAGGAAGAAAGTCCACAGACTGGGAAAAAGTATTTGCCCACTCCATAAAGGTCTAACATCTTGGATCTATAAAGAACTCAAACGTGCTGGAAAAAAAAATAAACAGCCCCATTACAAAGTGGGCAAAAGATATGAACACTTCACAAAAGAAGACATACAAGCGGCCAACAGACATATGAAGAAAGTTCAAACTCACTAATCATCAAGGAGATGCAAATTAAAACTATACTGAGATACCACCTAACATGTCAGAATGGCAATTATCAATAGCTCAAAAAATAACAGATGCTGGAGAGGATGTGGTGAAAAGAGAACACTTATATACTATTGGTGTGAGTGTAAACTAGTGCAACCTCTGTGGAAAGCAGTATGGTGATCCCTAAAAGCTCTAAATATCGACCTCCCATATGACCCCACAATCTCCCTACTGGGTATATACCCTGAAGAACTCAAATCACTCTATAAAAAAGATACCTGCACACATATGTTTATCACAGCATTGTTCACAATAGCAAGAACCTGGAACCAACCATGCTGTCTATCAAAAGAGGACTGGATTAAAAAAATGTGGTACATATACACAGTGGAATACCATACAGTCATAAAAAAGAACAAAATCATGAATTTCACAGCAACCTGGATGGAACTAGAGTCTATAATACTGAGTGATCTTTCACAGTAACAAAGATATGAGTATCACATGTTGTCACTCATAAGTGGACCTTGAACACCTATCATAATACTATAAGAAAAAGATCGACAGTGGTGGGAATCTATGGGAAGGGCACAGGGATGGCAAGGGTGGTGGGATTAATGGTAGTCAATATCTGTCTGGGGATGGGGGGGACACCCCTTATTGAAAAGTGTGCCTGAATGATGCATATTTGTATACCTAACCCTTAACTGTAGCCCAAAATATTAAAATAAAAAATATGTTTAATAAAAAAAAAGCACAGTCTGCCAAAAATGCTCTCTTTTGTGAACTTTTGGCATCATCAGGACAGAACACAACATCCTCTGCTTTCTGCTGTTTAAGACATGAAACTAGATCCAAAAGAAAGAAATCAGGTAAATTGTTTAGGCCAATGACCTAACACTCTCCTTGGCATAAAAAGAGTCATCCTTTAGTCTTCCAAAAATATAGCCAATTGGAAAGGCAATAAATTCTTTATTCTAAAACACAGTGGCTAATTCAGATTTTTTTAAAAAGCCTTCAGTACATAAAAACCTGTTTTCTCATCCTTTAATTTTCAAGGCCAGCATATAAAGGCAAGTCAGGAATCATCCTTCTGAAACACTTTCTGAAAAATTACCACTCACAGCGGCCTCGGTGGCTCAGCCTGTAACCCCATGCCTTTGGGAGGCTGAGGTGAGTGGATTGCCTGAGCCTGTGGGTTCGAGACCTGCCTGGGCAGGCGAGACCTCATCTCTACAATAAATAAAAAAAAAATTAGCCGGGCGTGGTAGCATGCACCTGTAGTTCCAGCTACTTGGAAGGCTGAGGTGGAAGGATTGCCGGATCCCAGTGGGTCGAGGCTGCAGTGGCCGGGAGTGGCCACTGCACTCCAGTCTGGGCGACAGAGTGAGACTCCAACTCAAAAAAAAAAAAAAATTACCACTCACTTATTTAAATTTTATTTTATTTAAACACAGATTCAACTAGAAACCAAAAAGGCAAATCATCCCCAAATATGTCTATTTTTCAATTCAGTAGGATGACTATTCTGATCATCATTCAAAGTAAGTATATGGAGATATGCAGGAATATTCATTTGATAGCTTCCTGAAGATAATTAGGAAATGACAGCATCTCAGTGTAAAAAAGTTTTAAGATGTTGGAGAAAAAGAGAGAGAGAGAGAGGAAGAGAATCTTCTCCCTCGAGCTTATTGGGTTCTGAATTGAGCTGGAAATGTTAGGATGACTCCAGAGTCAGCCAGTGACATATGCATCAAGTGCCTTCTATACCCTGGTGGGTACTGGGGATGAAATTCCCATTGTGTTTATAATCTGGTGAGGAAATAAAAGACAATTACACAAATAAATGTTACAACACAGAACAGGACAAGTACTATAACAGAGGTACAAGCCAATCACTCAAGATGAACATTTGTGTCTTCAAATGATAGGACTCCAATTCTCCCTAAGTCTCTCTCTTCATTCAAGCATTCATTCATTCATTTAAAAAAAAAACACACTTATTACCCAGCTCAGCACTAAAGAAAACAGATATGGCAAGAAGCAGATGAGACAGAGGCCTTGCCCTCCTGAAATCTTTCTTTCTGTGGAAGAGAGAGCATTGAATGGTGGTACAATAAGATAAATGATAAAGATAATAACAATCACAACTGACATTTGTTCAGTGCTTACTATATGTCAGGGATGTAAAATGCTTGATGCATGTTATCTCAATAATCCTCATGGCAACATTATGATGCAGGGAAGCACTGAATTTAAATTGATATGGTCTGTGGCATCAGATCGCCTGGATTTGAGTCCTGACACCATTACTTGGTTAGCTACGCAATCTTGGGCAAGTTACTTGACCTCTAATGTGCCTCTGCTTTTCCATTGGTAAAATGGGATTAAAACCATTTAATGGTTTAATTTAAGATGCCATTGAAAGTAAAACAACCTAATTTTGGATATGCTAGGGAAAAGGTATCTCAGACTACACTAACTAGGGTAACAATAAGTCCAACATCCATTCCATTAGGTTGCTGTGATGATTAAAGGAAAATATAGAGCACAAAGAAAAGTACCTGGCAGAAAAGTATCTAATGTATATTAATTTCAAAATATTTTAATTAATTTAATAATTAAATATTTTCAATATTATCTCCTCCCTCCTTTCAACAGGTTCTCACTCTGTTGTCCAGGCTGCAGTGCAGTGGCTATTCACAGGCACATTCACCGTCACTGCAGTCTCGAACTCTTGGCCTCAAGCAATCCTCCTGCCTCAGACTCCTGAATAACTGGGACTCCAGAACACACCACCACCCCAGAAGAATTATCTCCATTTTTTTAAAAAAGGGAAACACATGTAAAACAATTCTAAGTGATACATATTTTTTAAAATTCAGGGCTATGAGAATTTGTATTAGAAGAGTAATCTAGAGTAGGGGTCAAAAAAGGAGTTCTTTTCTTTTAGCATATTTTTTATTTAAAAATTGTGGGTTACAGTTAAGGGTTAGGTATAAAAATGTGCATCATTCAGGCCCCCTTGTTGATAAGGGGTGTCTCCCCGTTCCCAGACAGATATTGACCACCGTTAATCTCACCTCCCTTCCCCTCCCTGCCCCCCCATAGATTCCCACCACTGTCAATCCTTTTCTTACAGTATTATGATAGATGTTCAAGGTCCACTTATGAGTGACAACATGTGATAGTCAGATCTTTGTTTCTGTGAGAGATCACTGAGTATTATAAACTCTAGTTCCATACAGGCTGCTGCGAAATTCATGATTTTGTTTTTCTATGATTGTGTAGTATTCCATCGTGTATATGTGCCACATTTTTTAAATCCAATCCTCTTTGATGGATATCATGTTTGGTTCCAGGTTCTTGCTATTGTGAACAATGCTGTGATAAACATACGTGTGCAGGTATCTTTTTTATAGAGTGATTTGAGTTCTTCAGGGTATATTCCCAGTAGGGGGATTGTGGGGTCATATGGGAGGCTGATATTTAGAGCTTTTAGGAATCACCACACTGCTTTCCACAGAGGTTGCACTAGTTTACACTCCCACCAACAGTGTAGAAGTGTTCCCTTTTCACCACACCCTCTCCAGTGTACCTTGAAAACTCAAGAGAATCTGTCAAAAGCCTCCTTGCACTGATATAGGACTTTTGCAAGGAATACTTTTTTTTTTTTGAGTTGGAGTCTCACTCTGTCACCCAGACTGGAGTGCAGTGGCTGCTCCCAGCCACTGCAGCCTCCACCTGCTGGGCTCCGGCGATCCTTCCGCCTCAGCCTTCCAAGTAGCCAGAATTACAGGCATGCACTACCACGCCCGGCTGATTTTTTTATTTATTGTAGAGATGAGGTCTCGCTGCCCAGGCGGGTCTTGAACCCGCAGGCTCAGCCAAACCACTCACCTCAGCCTCCCAAAGGTGCGAGATTACAGGCTGAGCCACCAAGCCCAGCAAGGAATTCTTATATACAATAATCTTCTAGTTATAAACTGAAGAATGAGCAAGAGAAATTATCTAGATAAAGGCGAGGAGAGCAGTGTGTCAGGCAGAGGGGAATGTATACAAAAACCCATAGACATGAAGATAAGAAAGAAGCCAATACAACTACAACTATGGAACAGAGAGCAATTCTGGAGAAGTGGCCACAGCATGGCCCTGTGTTGCCTCAGAGATTATCTAGAGAAAGCATCATCTCTAGCCTCACAGAAGTGAGAAGCCTTGAAGGATAGACAAACTAGGTCTGCATTGCTTAAGGACTAGAGAGGAAGATTTCCTCAAAGGCTACTGTGGTAATTCAGGAATGGCAATCTAAGATGCTGGTTTTAGACTAGAGCAGAAGTTCTCAACCGTGGTACAAGTGATATTTCTGGTTGGATAGTTCTTTTTGGTGGGGGCTGTCCTGTGCATTGTAGGATGTTTAGCAGCCTCCCTGGATTCTACCCTGGCAACTCCCCAGTTGTAACCACCGAAAATGTCTACCGACATTGCTAAATCCCCTGTGGATCACGATCATCCCTCGTTGGGAACCACTGGACTAGAGTTTTCTCAGGGGACTTGGAGAGCAAAAATAGATTCTGGAAACACTAGAAAAAAATCAACCAGGCTTGCTGATGAATTAGATATGGGATAAGGGAGAGAACACAAGAATACAATCCTACCAGGGTTTCTGACTGTACAACTGAATAGGTGGTGATGCCATTCACTAAAATAGAAAACACTGGAACTAGACCAAACTTGAAGAGCAAATCACGAGTTCAGTTTGGGGCCTGCAGAATATGAGCCTATCATCATGATATCCAAGAGGTCCTGATGTAAGAAACTTACTTGGATATTCAAACTAAAACTCAGAAAGAAAACCTGGTGACAGGGTGAAATACTTGAGAGTCATCAGCTTAGAATAATAATAGAGTGTTTCTTTTGCAAAAAGTTTCACTTTAAAAAATACTTAAATTGTTTTCATCTCATTGTTGGGTACCAGAACATCTCTACCATAAAATTATGTTCAGCTCGTAAAAGATAATGCCCTGTAAAATTATTTCAGTATTTTCAACCAAACAGATCTCCAAGTACACAGACACAACCAGAGTATACTTATGCTTGCAGAGAGAGAGGTTTAAGCAAAATGTAAGTAAAAGTATGCATGGCTCACCTCAATCAAGGATGCTTTTTTAAAGGCTTAATTTGCAAAGCAAAGTCAAAAATGAAGATCAAGAGTGACTTAGGAGTGGGGGGAGTCTACTTGTCTTTTTGCAGAAATCAGGGATCTCCTATCCCACCATCTTGAATTATATTCTGATTGCAACTACCTCCACTAAGACCAAAGCATTTCTCATCAGAGCGCAGGATTCACTTGATTTCTTCTCTAGTGGTATATGATAAACACAAGAAAGTTCAATTCTTAATCACTTCAGCTCTCTAGAATTTTTGAAGACAGAGTCCATGACCTTGGGTATTGCTTGCTGGAAGACAAAAAAATCCTAGTTCAGTTCTATTATTTAGCTCTCATAGGCTTAACCTCGACTCACAGTTTTCCTCACTGCCAAAGGAACCAAAAAAAAACATCTACAACTCCTGAGTGCCTCTCTTCCAAAGATTTTCCTTGGCCAGTATTACAACAAGGTCCAATTAGCTCCTTATATAACAGTAAATGTGTGTGCTTTCCTGTGATTTTCCAAGAAATTCTCCACTTCATTTAAGAACATGTTTGCTATATTGCAGATGACATTATTTTGCACATGAATTCTTACCACTTTTCCTATATAATATCTATGGATAATTCCAGATTAAGTACAAACTGAATATAAATATAGGAAGAAAATGACATTTGATAGGATACACTTTGGAAAGCATGATTCATTTCCTCATTATGTGGGTAAGTGTACCTTGCAGAAATTTGAACTACTTAGACTTTAAAACAATAGCCATTTTTCATTATCTGTATATTAGCATGGATAACACAAAATAGGACTTGACTATCTATGTGAGACCTTCATTAAAATCACAAGCAACCCAAATATCAGGGAAAAAAAAAAGCAGATACTACCACAAGCATGGGATCAGAAAATATGTGCTCGTATTGAGGAGGAAAGTGGTTCTTACATTTATTCCTGATATTTTAGAATGTACTTTTGTTTCTGGCTCTTTTGCTGTACTAGAAGTACTCATGATAAGAATCCCGAAAAGGCTAGCAGGATAATCTTGATTGGCTAAAAGAGTCAATATAGCCCTTTGTGGAGAAGAGTGGATAGGATAGATTACCCTAGAGAGTATTCCCATTTCATTAATTCACTTATTCATTCAAATAGTTCTTGAAAGCCAACTGAATGATAGCCACAAGGTGTTCAAGGATGACTAAGACATGATAAAAAATGTTACAGTCTAGTAAAAGGAGATGAACAGATAAGACTTTCTTCTAGACTTCAGATTGGCTATTGACCTTCTCTATTTTCATGTTACTCAAGTACCTCAAACACAAAACTGAGACCTTCATCTTCCTGAAAGCTTAACTCTCCCCAGTGATGCTTATTCTTGTTAAATGGCACCACCCACTGTCCACATCAGAACACTGGACAGCATCCTTTATCTCGTCTAACATAGATATCCAGTAACTTTCAAATTCTCTTATCTTTCCTAAGAATTTTTAGAATTCATTTATTTCCATTGGTGCTATCTACTCTAAGCCACCATCATCCTTTCTAAACTACTCCAAAAAGCTTTGAACTTCTTTCTGTGTCAATCCATTTCAGTGGCCCTTTTTAATCTTTTCTCCTCACTACAATCAGATCTTTCAATGGTGTCATCTTCCCAAGTCTCTTTCCAACTCAGAAACATATAGGTCTTCTAACTGCCTTTATCAGAAGCTCCAAACTCATCAACGTGTTTCAAAGACCTTGTATGAACCAGCTTCTGCTTGTATGAACTATTCCACAACCTGAACTGACATGCTAGCCATAATCAGAAAGACCCGTCAGCTCCTCTCGCACTCTCCTTTCCAGGGCCTCTCCTGTTGATATCATTCCCCTTTACTCCTTTGCCCGGTCCAAAATAAGACCTATTCATCCCTGAAGACTTCCCTCAGCGGTCACTTCCTCTGGAGTCTGAGTCACGTGACCTCCTAGCATGCTCTGTAGCATCCTGCCACTCCTGATTACAGTACCAACCACAGGAGGTTCAAATTGTTTGATTTTGTTCCTGACTATAGTAGAGACTAGACTTCCAGATAACAGGAACCATAGCTCCAGGTAACGTGATGCTATAAAAAATAAATTATGAACAATTTTTTTAACCTCAAATCATATCCAGGAAGATTTCATTGGATAAGCGGTCCTTCAGACAAGTCACTAAATATGAGAGTTTTCAGAGATATTGGCAATAGTAAGCTGGGTGTCTTGGAACAAAAGGAGCACATGAGGAAAATGACAAGACGTTAAGCCATATGGCAACTTATGAGGCACATGAAGGTCGCTTGAAAATGGGAGTTGTGGAGAGAAACAAAGGATGAGGCTGGAGAGTTCTGCAAGGATCAGACCATGGATTTCCTTTAAATCTCATCCAATGAATTTGGTCTTTTTATTTAGGCAATGAGGAACCTTGAAAGGATTATAAACAACAGAGAGACTGCCTTCAGTAAGATTACTATGGGTTCAATGAGGAACATAATTACAGGGAAGTGGAGGAGAGAGAATGACCAGGACACTATGTAGCCTTTTGGTCAGGAGATCATGTGGGCATGAACTAGGCAGAAGCAGACTTGCTGGAGCAGAATACCTATACAGGGGAACCTTTAAGCCCTGGGCTTAGAAGAACTGGCAGACAGATCTCAGAGCAAGACAGAAAAAATTCAAGGATGGATTTCTAAAGTGTATCAGAAGTCAAAGGAGTTGCAGAAAAATAGGAGCCATAAAAGTAGCTTAAAGGTGAAAGAAAGTTGTTACAAAGCTTAAGGAAGAGATACTTTCTTAAAGAAGAAAGCTGTCCACAAAGTCAAAAGATGAGGAGTTGGCGATTAATTGGTCACTTCCAGAAGAATTTCCTTGAATGGAAAGAATGGGAAACAGTGGAAGTGTTCGGCATACATTGTTGTTTTGAGAAACCTGGCTGTGATGGAAAGGAAACAAATAACTAGAAGAGAACACAGGGTGAAGAGAGGTTGTTTTAATGATGGGAAGGGTTGAGCCAGCTTATGTACTGGCGTGAAAGGATACAGAGAGAAATTATCAAGGGCCACTGGGCAAGACAAGTCCTCCATGTGGACAATCACAGGTTGAGTTCGAGGGCAAAAATTTGGAACACAGAGTGAAAAAATATGTTCAAAATATTCATACCCTTAACCTAGTCAGATTTAAAGGCAAGAAAAATTAAATATGATTATAATAATAAAACTGTACTGATAACAGATGGTAATTATTATCAAGCAACACAACTATACCTCTATGCATTTTACTGCTACATATTTTTGTTTTTGTTTTGTTTTGTTTTTGAGTTGGAGTCTCACTCTGTCGCCCAGACTGGAGTTTGGCCGCTGCCGGCCACCACAGCCTCGACCTGCTGGGCTCCGGCGATCCTTCCGCCTCAGCCTTCCCAGTAGCCGGAATTACAGGCACGCGCTACCACGCCCGGCTGATTTTTTGATTTATTGTAGAGATGAGGTCTCGCTGCCCAGGCGGGTCTCGAACCCGCGGGCTCAGGCAATCCACTCACCTCAGCCTCCCAAAGGCGCAGGATTACAGGCTGAGCCACCGAGCCCGGCTCTGCTACATGTTTTATATGTTACAATCTTTAAGTGTGTTTTCTAGCCACTGAAATTATGCAATTTATGAAACCACCTATAAAATAAATTATGCTACAAGATATTGCTTAATTTGATATAATGAAGAAATAACATGAAAAACAAAAGCAGCAGAGGTACCATGGATAAAAGTGCTTAAGATTTCCAACTACACATACTTCCTATTATAATCATACATCCGGGAAAAATATAAAATGTATTTTTAAATATTAAAATAAGCGATTCCATTTTTAGCTGGTAAATTTAAAATCCAAACCTAACACACACAACTGCCATATCCTAAAAAGAGTCCATGTGATTTATTCATTCAATCAATTTTTCACTCATCAGTCATTTATTGATCACCTACTGAATGCTCTGTATACACCCCTGCACCTAGGGGAAGGAGGAAGACTTCAAAAAGAAAGTTTCTGTCATTAAATAATACACTATACTATATTACTGGGGAAAAAAATCAAACGTGTGTCCAGTATCCAGAAAAGAACCACAGAGAAACAAGGAGAGGAGGGAAAAGCATTGTATAGTTTACTGTCCGCATATCTGTCAAAGATGAGGGAAGCAGTGGTTTCAGACAGAAAAGGATTCTTTTTTTTGTTTTGTTTTGTTTTGAATTGGAGTCTCACTCTGTCGCCCAGACTGGAGTGCAGTGGCCGCTCCCGGGCACCGCAGCCTCGGCCTGCTGGGCTCCTGCGATCCTTCCGCCTCAGCCTTCCAAGTAGCCATAAGGCTGATTTTTTGATTTATTGTAGAGATGAGGTCTCGCTGCCCAGGTGGGTCTCGAACCCGCGGGCTCAGGCAATCCACTCACCTCAGCCTCCCAAAGGCGCGGGATTACAGGCTGAGTCACCGAGCCCGGCTCAGAAAAGGATTCTTAACGGGTTGTTTGCTGACCATCTACGTGCATCCATTTATATGCAGTAAAAACTGGCTGACAGAAATGGAAAGGGGCATATTGGTAAGGAGGAGGCCTGGAGACAAATACGCATGAGCCCAGATGAGAGACATTCTACTTTGGTCACTTGAATCACTAATCACATTTTAGAGCAGCCATTTAATTTTAATTTTTCTTCACTGATATTAAATGAAAATGTTAACAAGTTACCAATTAGGTAACATAAAAGCATTACGGGGTATAACCTCCCTAACTACTAAATGTTTAAAAGATAACATTTGAAATTATGTTAACAATTTCTTGAAGTAATACTGTGGAAATATGAAATCATGGAAAAATTCTCCCTGAGTCAAAAGACAGTAAATTATAACATAGGAGGGACTTTTCATCCCATGATCTCACTATGCAAGATTTATATATTCTTTTCCTGTTTTATGCCTGTTCTTCATATTTGAACCTAAACAATCTGATTATCTGACATCAGTTTTTCTTTCTTCCCAACCCTTATTTTAGATAATTTCAATATTCATGTGAATAACTCTATAATTTCTGCCTCCCTTTACCTGGGCCCCCCTTCATTTTTGCTTCCATAAATATACACTAATGCACAATACTTCCATTATACATCTACTCATTCATACTAATGACCTTGTCATCTTCAAGTACAGACTTTCAGATTTATCTACTTTGGTTTCCCAGCTGCCCAAATTAAAATCACCACCTCCTTCCATGGCATCTCCCTCATTCAGAAGAACATAAATGCCATAAGAAGCCAGATCAAAAATTGAAGTTATAACATCAAACAATCTTTTACTGGGGAGTGCTTTACCGACTCTTCATGACGTTAAAGTAGTGTCAAAATATGAGATACATACAAAAACATTCCTTTATCTCATGATAGACCTGCTGACCAGAACATGAATCTTCCTAGGCTTAATCCTATAGCATGAACTCATACCTCCTCTTTCAACCTATCAAGACTACTGAATTTCAGAATACATTGCACCTACCCCTACCCTGTCTTTTACTTAAGGAATAAAATGTGGAAGGTTGTTTATACATTGAGAATATATAGTATTTCTTAATAAATGTATGCCTTATTATTAACTACAAGCTTTTAACTGCACTGCTAATGAAGAAATTGCAATCCCAGGTAAAATGGTGCTTTCCAATTTCTCTTAATAGAATTTTCTCTTACTTAACTTAACCCGACAGTCACACAACTAACTCACAATTCAACCAGTCTAGGGGATTGTGTTTTTTAGTCACGTTCAGTAAGATTTAAAGAACAAAACAAAACAAAAAAATAGGTAGCCAATACCACCAAGAATTTTCTCTTTGCCAATCTTGAATTAGGTAGTATTCTTCCCATACTAAAATCACCTGATGATCTTTGCTCTAGTTATGCATTTTAACTTCTCTGACCATTTCTCAAAATTCTTAGGTTTTGATTTCTTTTAGTTTCCATTCTTATTCCAGCCAAAAAATTTCCACCAGATATTCTACCACTTTCTCCTTTTCTCTATTATTTTCCTTACTTTTTTTTTCTGATTTCTAACGTTTCTGCCTACTTAAAGGTCACCATTAAGGTAAGCAGAAGACGACATGGAATCAAACCTAAGAAAGCATACACTCTACCAATTTTTCTCTTGAGCTTTCGTCCATCATTTGGAGAAGCACTATGTACCACCCTGCAGTGTGCCTCGGGGTACCAGTGGGAAAACCACTGTCCATGTCTCTGCTTCAGGGTGATGACCTTCCCATGATCAGGCTCTTCTCTGGCATCTCATACTACATTAAATACTGGTCCTTCCTTAATCCTCAAATTGTTCCTTTGACCTCTTGTTACTTTTTCCCTTTCTTCTCTACTCCCTTTGAGTGATTCATGGTGGTTTATTCTAGGTTGTCAGTGGCTGACCACAAACCGAATCCAGCAGGGTGTGGGGACCAGGGCAAAGAGGTACAAGGAGTCTTACTGAAAGTGACCACACAAGAGCTGCAGTGCCAGTATCCTGCAATGACACTATTCTGCTACATAAAAGATAGAGTTACAATACATTGGGGAATTGAAGCTTCATGCACATAATATACAACATTGCTATGTTTCCTAAACATATAGGAGAAACTTTACTGAAGTGTTGAATTTATTAAAGACTAATACCTTCGTGTCCTCCAGTTACACAGAATACATTTTGAAGAAAACTTCCTTTTCCCTTTTTCCAGAGATGTCAATATTACCCCAGGCAGTGCCAGCATTTTTTAAGGATGCAGAAGGAAAGTAGGAAGCTCTAATATGGACCCACCAAGTTATTAAAATATTGTTATGCTTCTTCGCCTGTTTTGAAGTACCCAACTAGTGCAATGGCTTAGTGGGCTTCTAAGACCCTTCTGCAGCACTGGCCTAGGTTCTAATGAGTGATTTAAGTCTTTTAAATACCACTCCTGGATGAAAATGATCCATTTTGCAATTAGAAAACAAACTTCTGAAATTCCTTTTTCCCACATCTCTTCTATTCTTCCCACTATGTCTTCTTGTTTTGATGTTGCCCATGTGAAGGGCCTCCTCTCTAGAAGTTTCCTTAAGTCAAACTATTTTCCACCAGCCAACATAAATCCAAGCCCTAACTAGCTCCGCATTCTTTTAACACTCGTATTTGACTACATATTTATTATTTGGTTCTGTGATTATATACTTGCCTGCTTTGTTTTCTTTTAGGAAAAAAGATGTCATACAAAACCTGCATAAGATTGATTTCAAAATGATGTAGGTAAAGAGGAGGAGGCAAGTATAGGATTTGATGTGAGTTTTTCACCTTAGAGAAAGCACACTTAAAACTCAGCAATTCCAAGCCAGGCCCAGCACAGTGGGGAACACTTATAAGAATGGTACAATAAGAAAATGCTTCCATGCAGGTTGGTTAATTTCAACAATTTTAAATAATCATGATCTGTCTGCTAAAGTATTAAAGGAATTATGTCCAAAGACTGTTCTATAAAATCTGCCCTGCTCTGAAAGTTGCAAATATCCCTGCCCAAAAGACAGGCATTCTCCATCTGGGGAAGGCCTTCTCTGCAACAAGTTGTATTATTTCAGGGTCAGTGAGAGAGAGGGTGAACACATGTTTAGTCAGCCAGAGCAATGAGAAAGAACCGGATGATCAGTGTCACAGATGTCACAGCCCAACTGCCCTTGTACCCTATTCTTTAATTGGTCAGTGATGTGGAAAAACTAAGTATGTATCACTTTTCTCCTCAAAATGTAATGCATTCAGACATACAGTAGCAAAGTTTGTTATAGAACAGTAACTTCCCCAAGGTAAGAATAGCAATTTTTAGGGCTGGGGTGGTTATACTGAAGTAAGTTGTCTGAATCATATGCAAATAACAAAGACCATCTATTTTTTTTTTCAATATTAAGCATCTCCTAGTGTTAACTACTGAAGACTATCAGGTTATACTGATAAACAAAGCTCACTCTCTGCATTTAAGAAACTTATAATTAACTGCGAAGATAATTTGTAAATAAGAAATTACAAATTAGGGTGACAGTGCCACCAACAGATAAGTATAGGGTGCTATGGAAGAATTTCAGACTGGCTAACCGAGGTCTGGAAAACCTGGGAATGGAGGAATGATCAAAAACATTTAAAGGCTTTAGCCAGGTAAAAGTAAGACAGGTGATCTCAGGGTATATTTCACAATAACACATTTTAGGATATTTAAAAATATATATGTATAGCATTAGAAACAGTGTCAACTTTGCCATTCAAAGTAGGGTTATGCAGCTATTTCTGATGCTGGGAAAAAATTGAATACCATTTAAAAAATTACATTCAAATATACCCTTGGGCAAGCATCTTCCTGGAATTAATGTGCAATTATTTATTTGTTGCTTGGCAAATATCTTATCACTAGCCAACACACCTGTAATGCCAAAATATTTACATAGAAAAATCACATTGCTTTTCTGAAAAATCTTGCTGACCTCTAAAATGCCAAAAAATGTTTAGAAATAATGGACACTGATTCATGTGCGTTTAAAATTTAAAATATTTTTTCAGGCCATCTTTGGATTTCCTTTCATATTTTTCCCATCCATTTCTCCTTTCATCTATAGAATTAGAATATAGCAGTGTATTTTTCCTTAGTCCCATGAATTTCTGTCATGATTTTTTTACTGGGTTTCAAGTGTTCTGAACTGGGGAAAATACACATATGAAAATGGTCCCATCATATTGCTTTCTTTAGTTGTAGCCACTATTATTCTTTCTTTATGGTATTACAAGCAGACTCATATCTCAGGTCAGACTTTCTAATGTAGTGTTAGGAGTCAGATGCTGAAGTTAAAGAGACAGGGGCTAAGATCCTTGCTTTACCACTTACTAGCTCTAAATTTCCATATCCTCATTTGTAAAATGAGAATAATGAGTTGTCACTTTTTTTTTTTTTGAGTTGGAGTCTCACTCTGTTGCCCAGGCTGGAGTGCAGTGGCCGCTCCGGGCCACCGCAGCCTCGATCTGCTGGGCTCCGGCAATCCTTCCACCCCAGCCATCCAAGTAGCCGAAATTATAGGCGTGCGTTACCACGCCCAGCTGATTTTTTGATTTATTGTAGAGATGAGGTCTCACTGCCCAGGTGGGTCTCGAACCTGCGGGCTCAGGCAATCCACTCACCTCAGCCTCCCAAAGGCACAGGATTACAGGCTGAGCCACCGAGCCTGGCTTGAGTTGTTACTTTTTATTTGTATTTTAAGAGTTGTTTCTTTTTAAATGAAATAACACAGTTCAACATTTAGCCCATCACCTAACACCTAGTAGAAACTCTTTAGCTCTTTAATATTACAAATAAATTTGTTTTGTTTTCCTTAAAGGCAAAAATCAGTTATAAAAATTTAAGCAAACAAGTATTTTGATGCACTCAAATAGTTAAGACTCAGAAGCGCTATCATTTCTCTGAGAGAAAAGCTTTGTCAAAGGAAGCTTCCAAGAAAATCTTCAATGGTAGTCTGGCCATGAATAAAATTCATATAGCTAGTCCTTGACAAAATACTAGCAAACCAAACTCAATATCATAGTAAAAGGAGTACACACTTTGACCAAGTGGGACTGATCCCAGTTGTGCAAAGGTGGCTCAACAATATATACCACAATAGAAAAAAAGTTCATGTTAATTGATACAGAAAAGACATTTGACAAAAATAGATACCTTTCCATGATAAAAGAAAGAAGAATACTGGAAACAAAAATAATTTTTCTCAACACAAAAAAGAACATTTTCAAGAAAACCCACAGCTAGCATCATACTCATAGAGAACTGAAAGCTTTCCCCTAAGATAAGAAACAAGACAAGAATGCCTACATTTATTACTGCTATTCAATACTGTATTGGAAGTTCCTGATAAGCAATTAGATAAGAAAAATAAATAAAAGGCATCAAATTGGAAAGAAAGAAGTACAACTATTTCTGTCCATGAATAACATGATCCTGTGTTTTAAAAATCCCAACAAAATGCACAAGAAAGCTACTAGAACTAATAATTTAATTCAGAAAAGTTGCAAGTTACAAGATCAGACAAAAAAATCTATTTGTATCTATAGGTCAGGAATGAACAATGAAAAAAAGAAAATTAATAAAGCAATTCCATTAATAACAGCATCTAAAAGAATAATATACCTAGAAAAATTTGTATACTGAAAGTTATAAAATATTGCTGAGAGAAATAAAATAATTTAAATGATCAACAAAATATTTAAATTATGAAAACTAAATTGAAAGACAATCCATGTTCATGGATCGAAAGGCTTAATATTATAAAGATGTCAATACTATCCTGAAGAAGATTCCATTCAATCTCTACCAAAATACCAATAGTCTTTTATTGAGAAATAGAAAAACTGATCCTCAAATTCACATGGAATTGCAGGGGGCCCCCCAAAACCCAATGCAATCTTGATAGAACAAAGTTGGAGGACTCACATTACCTGATTTTTAAATGACAGCAAAGTTGAAGCAGTCAAAATAGTATAGTACTTGCATAAGAATAGCCTGTAATTCCAGCATTTTGGGAGGCCCAAGTGAAGGGATTGCCTGAGCCCAAGGGTTCAAGAACAACCTGGGCAACTTGGTGAGACTTCATCTCTACAATAAATTTTTAAAAATTAGCCGGGTGTGGTAGTGTGTGCCTATAGTTCCACTACTTGGAAGACTGAGGCGGAAGGATCGCTGAAGCTGCACTCCAGCCTAGGCAATGGTATGAGACTCCGACTCAGAAAAAAAAGAATAGAAATGTATATCAATGCAATGGACTTTAAAGTCTAGAAATAAACTCATTTGTCGAAGGCCAATTGCTTTTCAACAAGGGTGAAAGTTCATTCAATGGAGAAAGACTGGTCTCTTCAACAAATTTTGTTGTGACAACTAGATTTCCATATGCAAAAGCATAAAGTTGGACTCCTATATCATACATTTACAAAATTGAACTCAAAATGAATCAATGGCCTAAATATAAGAGTTAAATAGAAAACTCTTAAAAGAAAACATAAGAAAAATCTTTAAGACCTTGCAACTGGCAGTTAATTCCTAGCTAAGACACCAGAAACATAAAAAACAAAATAAATAAATAAATTAGCTACATCAAAGTTGAAAACATTTGTGCATTAAAGGACACTATCATGAAGGTGTGAGGCTGTCATAAGCCATGATCATCGTGATCATGCCACTGCACTCCAGTCTGGACTACAGATCAAGACCCTAACTCAAAAATAAATATAAAGAAAAAGAAGCCGGGCTCAGTGGCTCAGCCTGTAATCCCGTGCCTTTGGGAGGCTGAGGTGAGTGGACTGCCTGAGCCTGCGGGTGCGAGACCCGCCTGGGCAGCGAGACCTCATCTCTACAATAAATCAAAAAATCAGCCGGCCGTGGTAGCGCATGCCTGTAATTCTGGCTACTTGGAAGGCTGAGGCAGAAGGATCGCCGGAGCCCAGCAGGTCGAGGCTGTGGTGGCCAGGAGCAGCCATTGCACTCCAGCCTGGGCGACAGAGTAAGACTCCAACTCAAAAAAAAAAAAGAAAAAGAAAAGACACATCATGAAAGTGAAAAGACAACCAACAGAAAGGGAGAAAATATTTGCTAATTATATATCAGATTAGAGTATGATATACAAGACTAAAACTCAAAACAAAAAGACAAACAACTGAATTTTAAAATGAACAAAGAATCTGAGTAGACACTTTCTTCAAAGGAGATATACACATAGTCCATGAAAAGATGCTGAACATCACTAGTCATTAGAGAAATGTAGATCAAAACCACAGTGAGATCTCAGTTCACACCCACTAGGATAGCTATAGTATTTTTTTAAAAAGGAAAATAAGTGTTGGTAAGGATGTGAAGAAATCGAAATCCACATACATTGCTGATAGAAATGTAAAATCATACAACTCCTTTCAAAAATAACTTTATGGTTTCCCAAAAACTTCAGCACAGAATTATCATTTGGCCTAGATAGTCTACTCCTGGATGTATCCAAAAGAACTGAAAACAGGGACTTAAGGAGATACATGCATGACAATGTTCATGCAGTATTATACACAATGGCCAAAAGGTGGAGACAATTCAAGTGTTCATCAACAAAGAAACAGATAAACAAAATGTGGTCTATACATACAGCATATTATTTTTCAGCCATAAAAAAATGAACTTCTGATACCAAAACAACATGAAAGAAATAAGTCATCATACTAAATGAAATAAGCCAGAAAGAAAAGGACAAATATTGTATGAGTCCACATACATTAAATAACTAGAATAGCTAAATTCATAGAAACAGAAAGTAGATTAGAGGTTACCAAAGGGCAAGGAAAGGGAGAATAAGAGAGAGAATCATTGCATTTTCTGTTTGAGAGTCATGAAAATTTTTGAAAATAGTGATGATGGCTGCACAACACTGTGAATTTAATCAATGCCACTAAATTGTTCACTAAAATATAGTGAAAATAGAAAACTTTATGTGATATATACAATAAACATTTTTTAAAATTTATATAGTTAAAATTTTTTGTTATTGTTTGGCATACTTTGCTAAGTAGATAGTATTCGTCTTTGCTCATAGTATATAAATCACAACTATGTTAAGTTTCTAGATGGATAATCTTAGGGAATCTTATCTACTCCTAAAAAAAGTCATTATTGATAATAACAAACTAATGAACAAATAATCACATTCATGAATACATGGATAAACAAATGATAGCAAGAATTTTAAAAGTCCTGTCTCTGGGTAAGTAAACTTTGATTTTGTTTTTTGCTGTTTTAAACCCATATCAATGACTACTGATTCAACATTTCTAAACAAATTCTGATTTTAAGTTTATTTTAGGAGCCTGAGTAGATGAAAAGACTGGAATCTTTTAAGACAATTTGTTGCTAATGATTTTTTAAAAAAATAAAACTCTACTGAATGTGATGCCATCCCATTGGGATATTGTATGTAAAATCTTAATAAGCCCAAGGCAATACTTTATGAATTAAATTTATTTTTTCACTTAACTATTCAATAAAAATGAATACACTAGTAGCATGTATTGCCACTTATTAAAACACAAAACACCTTCTTAGAGAAGCAGATTTATCACTATGCCAAAAAGTTAATTGCTTGTTACATTGTGTTAAGGAAAAATGTGAATTCTTCCCCTAACCATTTTTAACACTATGAATAAAAAGCATTTAAACACCGCTTCCATTTTATTTTGTTTCTCTTTGAAATACGTAGACATGCCTCCAAAAAATTTTTTTTAACTCTCTCTGCACAAATTTCAGTTTTTATTTAGTCAATATAATATCAAAGAAATGGAGGATAATTTTGTACAAACAAGAAAATAAGATTGTTTAATGACAACATTTTCATGAAGGGAGAGAATAGCAATTTTATATGCCCTAAAAATTTAGACAATAGATAGTCATTGGATGAAAATCCTTCAAATTCTAGAAAAGCACAACAGAAGCTTTATGAGAAATGTATTTTGGGCATAATCTGATAATATACAAGCATTTTGCCATTACCATGTGCATTTTAAATAATGTCAATTAATATTTATGAAACACATTAACTCAATTAGAGTTTCTCATTGGCTCCTAGAAATAAAAATCTTTGCATAAATGTCTGAGAAAATACTTAGTAATCAGCCGGGCTCGGTGGCTCAGCCTATAATCCCCCGCCTTTGGGAGGCTGAGGTGAATGGATTGCCTGAGCCCGCAGGTTCGAGACCCGCCTGGGCAGCGAGACCTCATCTCTACAATAAATCAAAAAACCAGCCGGGCGTGGTAGTGTGCGCCTGTAATTCCGGCTACTTGGAAGGCTGAGGTGGAAGGATTGCCAGAGCCCAGCAGGTAGAGGCTACAGTGGCCGGGAGCAGCCACTGCACTCCAGTCTGGGTGACAGAGTGAGATTCCAACTCAAAAAAAAAAAAAAAAACAAAAAACTTAGTAATCTTAGGACACATCTTCACCACTAAAATATCTGCAAAGGCAGCATCCTCTTCCCCAAATGTGTATTGTTTTCTTTTTTGCATCAATCTACAGGAGACACATGAAATGAACCAGTGAAGAAGCCAACAATGCTGGTAATGGTGGTGGCCTTGATATGCTTCCCTTGCATCATCTTTTCATGAAAATCCTGACACGCGATTTCCAGTCCCATCACTGCTGCCAGCTCCCCATTCTTCCATATGGCTCTTCCAGCTATCCCTGTGGCCCTCTTTATCCCTACCCCATTCTTAACTTACTTTTTTGCTTCCACTACTCTCTCACAAGTTTTAATCATTTTCCCATCTCATTTCAAGAATCTCCATTATTTACTTGTAAATATCAGGCATGGAGGTCAATAGACTCATGGATCAGGTGAGTAACAAATGATTTGATGGACAGGGTGGTGAGTAGAAGTAGAGATTAACTGGACCCACATGGAAAAATGAGGCATGACAGACACACACCTTTGCTTTTGTTTCTCTGGCTCCTTGGATAACTTGCAATAGATGTTGAAAGAATGAATGCACTCGTGAATGATCTATGAATGATCATTTCCACAATCACTCCAGGAATAAGTTATTGGGCACACATGCATCTTTCTTTAGAAAGAAATCACCACCATGGTGATAACAATACCACAGTTCTTTCATCTGTGAGTCATTGCAGTTTTTAAAGTTTTATATTAGAAACCTATATAAGTATTTCAGTAAACCTACAACTCTTTTGGGTAGGGGATAGGGGCACACTGATATGCAGTGTATTAGATAAGACATGTTGATGGCTAAATAGCAACTGCACCTAAAGGACAAATGAATAGGATCTCAGGGACCACTGTCCAAAATGAGGGTTGAAGTACTCCAAGGTTATTTAAAGAACTATTTATTAAATCAACTCACCATAAACTCTTAAAGAGAACATGACACACTATTTCTATAGTAAACCAGGTCTGTAAAAATTATTCAAAACACTTAAACCCCTCACATAGGCATTTGCTTAAAATATTTTAAAAGTCCATCAAATTTTTTCTGGTTACCAATGGATTCTGCATGTAACTATTGTCTATGTATCAAATAAAATGTCCCAATGTCTGTAATACTTTGGTAATTATTGTGTTTTAATACAACAGATTTATCAAGAAAAAAACATTTCCTGTTAATTATTGACTTAATATAATCTTAAATGCACTACTGAATGATAGTGCTGTTACAGTTTTTGAAAAGGTTAAAACACCTGACTTTTATAAATAAAAGAGATACAAAAGGTACAAATTGATCAGAGAATAAAAGCACATTCAAAGTACAAAAAGTCAATGCTTTCCTAGAATTCATCGTAAAACATACACTGGTAATTATTTTCCCACATTCAGTATGATACCACTGGGTGCTAATTATTCATTCTTGGAATAAATCTGAATCTGAAACTATTCATCTTATTTTTTTCAAATAGCTGACATATAGCATAAACAGAAAGTTTGTGTAGTTTTTTAAAAAAATAAACAATACACCATGTGAACTTTGATTTATTATGCAATTTATCTCTTTCTATCTCACTCTGCTATACATAATTCAGAACCAAATAGGACAGTTCCTATACTATTAATATTTTTCAGCTCTTTTTGGCTTCAAGGCTATGATCATTTTTAAATGTTTCAAATGTATGCCATTTATCATTAATATTATAGTGGCATCACTGCTATTTCAAACTCTAATGTCTGGGAGTTCATAACTTGGCATATAAAACTTGCTAGATGATGATGATGAAACTTAGCTTACTATAACCTAGTTTTGTGGCTATTTTTCAAGAGAAAAATGCAACCTAGTAATTTCCAAATTCAAGGATATTTGAAATATTCTTAAATAGTTTCATATACATGCAAAGTTACAGAATTATAAAAGGCATGAGTTATTAATCTATTTTCCTCAAGTTTTGTTCAGTTTACAGAAAAATCAAAACAAGCAATTTTGAAAACTTAAAACTTCTCATATTTATTACAATAACACATTTCTATCTGTAGGAAAATATACATATTTTCACTAAAATTACATGATTAATAACAACCACTTCTTTTAGAAATTAAGTAATCACATATGACCTAAACTATTATCCAAGATCTATTAGGCAAATGGTCTATGCTAACAAAATTAGGTGCAAGTTTACTTAACTAGACACATTTTGAAACAAGATGAACTCCATTTAACAAATCCACTCTGATTGCAACTTTTACTTTGTGGATGAGATTTTAGAAATTGTTTCTCATTCATTTGATTGGCAGTTTTTTAATGTCTGCTATGTGTCAGGTGTTGTGGAAGGCTAGGAATGCACAAAGGTAAAGACTTCTACTCTCAAGTACAGGCATACCTCAATACCTCATCTTGTGCTGTGTTTTATTGTGTTTCACATAGTGTGTGTGTGTGTGTGTGTGTGTGTGTGTGTGTGTGTGTGTGTGTGTGTGTGTTTAACAAAGTGAAGGTTTGTGGTAACCCTGCATTAAGCAAGTCTATCAGTGCCATTTTTCCAACAGCATGTGCTCACTTCAGGTCCCTATGTCACATGGTAGCAACTCATGCAATATTTCAAACTTTTTCATAATTATCATATCTGTGATGGTAATGTGTGATCAGTGATCTTTGATGTCACTTTATAATTGTTCTGGGGTACAAGAATCATGCCCATATAAGATAGAAAATTTCACTGATAAATGCATATGTTCTGACTGCTCCACTGACTGGCCATTTCCCTTTTTCTCTCCCTGTTCTTGGGCCTCCCTATTTCCTGAGACACAACAATACTGATATTAATAACCCCATAATGGCCTCTAAGTGTTCAAGAGAAAGGAAGAGTTACCTGACCCTCACTCTAAATCAAGAGCAAGAAATGATGAAGCTTAGCAAAGAAGGCATGTTGAAATCAAAGTAGGCCGAAAGCTAGGTCTCATGTACCAAACAGCCAAGTTGTACTTGAAAAGGAAAAGCTCTTGAAGGGAGTCAAAAGTTATTTTTCATTGAACTCACAAATAATAAGAAACCACAACAAGCTTATTTGCTGATAGAAAGTTTTAGTGATCTGGGTTAAAAAAAAAAAATCAAACCAGCCATAGTGTTCTCTTAAGCCATAGCCTATTCCAGAGCAAGGATCTAACTATTCAATTCTATGAAGGCTGAGAGAGGTGAGGAATCTGCAGAAGAAAAGCTGGAAACTAGCAGAGGTAGCTGGCTCATGAAGTTTAAGGAAAAAAATCCCATCTCCACAACCTAAAAGTACAAGGTAAAGCAGCAAGTGCTGATGTAGAAGCTGCAGTAGATTATACAGAAGAGCTAGCTAAGATCATCGATGAAGGTGGCTACACTAACAATGGATTTTTAATGTAGATGAAACAGCCTTCTACTGGAAGAAGATGCCACCTTGGACTTTCATGGCTGGAGAGGAGAAGTCAATAGGTGGCTTCAAAACTTCAAAGGACAGCCTGACTGTCTTCTTTGAGCTTTAGCAGCTGGTGACTTTAAGTTGAAGCCAGTGCTCATTTACAGTTCTGAAAATCCTAGGGCCCCAAAACAGAATTATGCTAAATCTACTCTGCCTGTGCTGTATAAAAGAAGCAAAGCCTGGATAACAACACATCTGTTTACAGCATGGCTTACCAAATATTTTAAGCCCACTTTGGATACTTACCGCTCATAGAATTTAAAAAAAAAAGACTCCTTTCAAAAATCCTTTCAAAACTGCTTACTGACAATGCAAATGGTCACCCCAAAACTCTGATGTACAAGGAGATTAACATTGTTATCATTATCACACCTGCTAACACAACATTCCCTCTGTAGCCATAGATTAAAGAGAAACTTAGGCTTTCAGTCTTATTATTTAAGAAACACATTTTGTAAGTCAATCCTTGCCATAGATCTGGGCACAGATCTTATGGATCTGGGGAAAGTCCATTAAAAACCTTCTGGAAACTGTTTACCATTCTAGATGTCATTCAAAACATTTGTGATTCATAGGAGAAGGTCAAAATATCAGCATTAACAGAAGTTGGGAAGATGTTGACCCAACTTTCCTGGATGACTTTGAAGGGTTCAAGAGTGTGGTGGAAGAAGTAACTACAGATGTGTTGGAAATAGCAAAAGAACTATAATTAGAAGTGGAGCCTGGAGAGAGAACTAAATTACTGCTATCTCATGAGCAAAGTTGAATGGCTGAGGATTAGCTTCTTATGGATGGGCAAACAAGGTGGTTTGTTGAGATGGAATTGAGTCCAAGTGAAGAAGCTGTGAACATTGTTTGGAAGACAACAAAGAATTTAGACCATTCCATAAACTTAGTTGAAAAAGCAGGGACAGGATTTGAGAGGATTGATTCATCTTTGGAAAGAAGTTTTCCTGTGGGTGAAATGTTGTCAAACAGCATCACATGCTATGGAGAAATCTTCCATGAAAGGAAGAATCAATCAATGGGACAAACTTCATTGTTACCTTATTTTAAGAAATCGCCACAGCCACTACTACCCTGATTGGCCAACAGTCATCAAGATCAAGGCAAGATACTCTACCAGCAAAAAGATTACAACTCACTGAAGACTCTGATGATCATTAGCATTTTTGGCAATAAAATATTTTAAAATAAAGAATGTACTTTTTAAAAGACATAATGCCACTGTACACTTAATAGACTACAGTAGCAATCCCCAACCTTTTTGGCATCAGAAACTGGTTTCATAGAAGAAATATTTTCCACTGACCAGAGAGATGGTTTGACAGTGAGTCAAACCTCACTGCTAATGTTAATCTGTATTTACAGCTGCTACCCAGCGCTAGCATCACTGCCTCCCTAGGGCTGGGGACTCTTGGACTACAGCATAATGTAAGTATAACTTTTATGTGCACTGGGAAATCAAAAATTACATGTGACTCACTTTGTTGCAATATTCACTTTATTGTAATAGTCTGGATCCAAACCCACGTTACCCCCAAGGTATATCTGTAACTCTGAGTATGTTGGTTATTTTCTTAAATTCATCTCATCATATTTTTAAAATTATTATTAAATGTGCACTTAGTCCCAAAGATTCAATAAAGCATAACTCTCTTGTATTTGTAATGATGTCAAAAATCTCAAAATCATAGAATATAAGACATATTATAGGGACACCTGAAAGACGGTGGCGCGCAGTGAGACTCAACACCCGTTAAGGCCAAGAGATTTTAATGGGATGGGCGCGGTGGCTACAGAACCTAAGAATTAGGTTGCAGCATGGAGGCAGGGGTGTGGCAGGTTTTATAGAAATTTAAAGCGACCTATCGGTCACCTATTGGTCGGCTGGTGAGGCGTTTTGGGGATTGGTAGGGGCTTTCGCGGGCGCAGGAAAGGTGGGCTTTGTTGTGGAAGAAGAACCCGGAGAGCCTTGTCCGAGCCTCCATGTTAGTCTGTCTGGGCACCTTCTTAGGCGGGAGCATCATTTTAGGTGGGGGCCACACCTAGGCTTAGCCTTTGGAGGGGGCGGGTTCCTCGTGGCTGGCTGAGGCCTTTCAGCACCCTTCACTGATGTGAAGAAAAATTTTCAAAATAGGTGCTGTGTGACCTTTCCAGAATTATATATCAACAAGGTCTCAGAACTGGGACTAAAACTTAAATCTGACTTCAATTCAATGTTCTTTCTTCAATGTCAAATTGCTTTCACACAAAGGCTTATAACTGCTCATTTGCATAACATAGATGCAAAACAGCACTTTGAAAACCTGGCAGCCTTTCTGTATTCATAGCCCACAAATTTCTTATTTGCAATCCCCTCAATTTTAAATATCTGTGATTAATCATGTAATAAAATTCTAACAAAAATGGAATGCATAAGGCAAAGTTTTAAAAATACCATATACTGGATCCACTCTCTGAATTTGGATTCAAACAGTTGTTTATAAAAATAAAAAGTATTAAAAATAAATGAGACAGCCAAACAGCAGGAAACAAAATGGTTGCCCTCAAATAAAAGTATTTAGAAAAAAGAAAACAATATTATTCAGCCATCTTGAAAACAGTTAAAATCCAGCATGTCAAATATTTCCATTATGGATTCTCATGACATTCCACCAGAGGGCTACAAAACTCCCAACGTGCTTTCTTGTTAACTTTTCATCTATAGATTATAAGTATTATACTTTGCTTTTCTGAAAGCATAATTTTGAAAAAAATGCATCTTTTAAGAAAAGCTTCTCATATCACAATTTATCTTCAGTTCACAGGGCAATGGGATGGTCAAACATTTACCATAACCCTCTTTGAGGAAGACCAAATTTTTTACTTTCTTAGAGCTTGAGCCTGCCCTGGAGTTAAAGATTAGCAGAGGGACATGATGACTGGGACAGAACAAGGGGAAGGTCAAGGTGGATTGCAGGAAGAAAGGGGGAGAAGAAGGATTGGATGTGGAGTGGAGGAAAGGAAGGGGCAGAAACCCTAAGAGAAAGAGCAAGAGAGAAAAACGTATCCAGGAAGTATGGCCTGGGCCAGTTGCATCTCACTAGGAACTCTAGGCCAACAGGAGAAGAATGAGAGAAATATGGGCAGGTAGCCTGAAAGCTGCCATGCAAGATCTTTAGGGTGATTCCTATTTACTATTTGAGGCTCCAACTTGGAAATGTCTCCAAGTAAGCTCAAAGGCTTTCTTAAAAATTACAAATTGCCTACCCTCTCAGACAGGCCACTGTTTTGGAATACTGTACTTCTCACAGCTTTGGTTGAGTTGTTTTATCTGAGGATGCCTGGTGGGATTAAATGTCTGGTGTCTTATTTTCCTTGTGACCTTACCTGCTCAAGGCAAGGACCAGTCTTGTTCGACTCTGAATGCCTTTTAGTGCTTAGAGCTGTCCTGCCCACTTGGTATGTTGTCTCTAAAATATACTGAAGGAAACTGCATCAATCTCAGGTTTTCTAATTTCAGAGTTTATTCCAACTTTAATATTTGCATATCTTAGAGGCAAATGTAACCCCACATAAACACCTCACCTATGAGTCCAAGTTGAGTTTCTATATCTAATTGTGGGCTCTTCCTTAACTGTGCTGCTCCTAAGTTCTCAGAGAACCTAGAAATTAGCCAAGAAAATAAAACACACAAGGAAAAGATACTAAATGAAAAAAAGAGCCACAAAAACTAGCCAAGTCTGTCCATTCACTTTTGAGAGATACACAAGAAACTCAGAGGCTGGGTGTGAAACTTGTTTCGGGCGATCACACCTCCCAGGGCATAGATTCTTCCTAAAGCTGCTTCATTCACCTCTAAGCAAAGCTTTTCACTATTTTAATTAAGCAGGTTATTTCCCACACAGGTATGTCACAAGTATTGTCTTAAACTTCCCATATACAAGAATAAAACTGTACAGAAGGTGGGGTTTTCTTTGAAATATAGCAGTTAGCAATTCTCTTTTATTATCATGTGGCATAATGAAGGAATTGTGTTTTGCCTGGTTCCTCTGCTTCTTAATGTCATGCTACTCACAGATGTGCACGCAAAAATGAGCAAATTCAGAACCCAAGACTCTAATCTATAAATACATAAATCTTTACTTACAAAAATTAGTATTATCTTCTACTTTCAGAAAAATAAGGGTGTACTACTCAGTGAATACAACATTCTATAGCCTATGGATTTTAGATTTCAACAGCATACATGCATGTTCAACAGGATTTGGTCTTCAGTAGACTGAATTTTTCACTTATCTTTAATATATATGTGTGAATATTCATTCTGTTTTTGTTAACTTATGAGTTCTTAACTTGTCTTGAACACTTGGATAAGTTGAATTGGGAGCTCTTTCTCCAGAGGGAGATTTGAATGCCATACATTTTGCATGCAGTTTGAGAGAATTTATAGAACCCCTGAAGCTTCTCATGGCCCCCTGCTAAAAATCTCTGCGGTATAGCCAAATGTATTGTCTTTTGTGCTAATAAACAAAGTCTATACTTTATATACAGGATTCTAAACTGCTAGCATTCTACTTCCCATGTAAACACCAAGCTTTGCAAATTCTATTCTCTAAGAGGCCCAAAGCACCATTCTATGAAATGTCCTCCACATGAAAACAGCCCTTGTGAAACATGCAGAACTAAAATTGTCCAAATTGTTACACTGTCTTATGTAAAATATGTTAAAAGGAAATTCAGAAGCAGTATGGGAAAGTTTGGTGAGAAAAAATCAGTGCCTTTAAATCCCCACTTAGCGACAGGCTAAGTGAAATGAAAAGGATTCGCTTTAACCTTAGTTAACCTTTTCCTCCTAAGCTCAATTTCCATACTCTTTAAATGCCTTAAAATTAGTGAAGTGATTTCATTTATATTTTTTCCACCCCAAATTTATAAGTGAGGCAGAATCATACATGTACCATCTCATCCCATTTGCCATTCAATGGAAAGCAGTGCCATAATTTTGCATCAGAAGAGAACTGAAATGAAGGCAATATGTCTAATATGTCTATCAAAGGGGCCTTATATTAAATGTAAATTTCTTTACTCTTTCAGATAAAAGGGCAAATTATTTAATTCACTTCAATTCAGCAAGCATTTATGGAGCACTGAAACGCGCTGGGCTAGGATATGGAGGGAAGAGAATACAAAGATCCTTGAGAATGCCTGCCCTCCCTCCAAAAGCCTACCAGGGATGGGGATGCATACAGTGGAGGAGGACAGGGATGCGTACAGTGAGTTCAAGGTAGGGTGGAACATTGACTGACTGAGGTACACACAAAGGGAAGGGATACCCATGTCTATGGACAAACTAGCAGGTTTCACAGGTGATGCAACATCTGAGCTGGTTGAAGGGTGCCCCCTCTGGTTTTGGGGTCAGGAATGTGGAAGGGGTTCATAGAACAAATAGGACCAGCTATATAATTTGCAGGGCCCAGTGCAAAATGAAAAGGTAGGCCCCCTTGATTAAATATTATTAAGCATTTCAAGAGAAGGCAGCAGAGAATTAAACCAAGCGTGGGGTCCAGTGTGACTCATGGGTCTCTGGCCAGTGAAGCTGGCCTCATAGATTATCATCACCACAGCTCAGATCGCAGCACATAGAAGCAAGGTAGGTAGACCGCAGACAGTCCTCATGGGACCATCACCCAGTGATATTAACCATCAAATATGTCAGCGTGGCTAAAAAAGACAGGACAATTCTATGAACGTAAAGGAGCACTGCTAACCACACTTTGGGGTGGGAGACACCAGGTACTTGAACAACGTAGACAGAAAGTAGAACTCAAACAATCCCAGGATATGGATTCCTTTCTCTCCTAAAGCCTAAGTTGAAGAAGTTTGCTACAGAAAGTGTCACTCCACTTGCCAGTTATGTTGTTTTGGGGAAGGGGTAGGTGGAGTGAATGATGCACATTCTTTCTTTCCAATCTACCTTCAATTGAACTGCAAAAAAAAAATAATAATAAAGGCAGTAAATTTTAAACCAAGTCAAGAAACATATTCACATTTTCAGTGTGGCATAATATTTCAAATCCCCTGCCTTTTTTCCTCTTTCAACAATAACAGATTGTCAACCAATGCTCTGATAAGGCCTCCAGATTAGCAATGATTTGACTGACATTGTTTTATTTACACGACACATGCTTTGAGTTTTACATTTCAGCAGCAAGTAGAGCTGCACAGCTCCTCACATTAGCCCTGAAGCTACTTTAAGCTCCAATCCACTGCTCTGTAAGCATTGAAACAAATTCTCTGTAGACCCCATAGAAATCCCATGGAATGCAGTTTCCTGCTGGTCTGTTACACTGCATCAGAATAATGATAATACAAGGACAGCCTACTAGATTATGCAATGAAACAAAACTCACACACCATAGTCCAAACAGAAAGACTTTAACCCTTCTCTTCTGCAATTAAAGCTTCCTATTTACATTGAAAAGTCATTTGTGAATAATCCCACCAGGGAGTCAACCCAACAAAAAATAAATCACCCAGTGCTTTCCAACAGGCCAAGTTCACTGCTTGGCACCTAGTACAATAAGTATTTGTTGAGCATATGATGAATGCTGACCCATTTATCCTGATTTCTTTTTCTGCCTCAAACCTAACTTTTACTCTGTTAAATTTGTCTCTTTTATATCTCTTATAGAATACTTTAGTACATTTTTTCTCACTATTCTCTTAAGAATTATCATGACTCTATATCAAAAGTCCCATTAAATTCATAATCAGATAACCATGAAAAGGGAAATTATTGTATTAATTCCCTGTCACCAGTAAAGAAGGAAGTAAGTGAATTGGCAGCAAAACAGAAAATAATAATAATAATAAGTTGTCACTTATGCTACTGAGGAAGGAGCAATGAGGTTCTGAGAGTCAGCATCCCAGCTCTGCCTCTCACTGGCTCTGGGAACTTGGGTAAGTTACTCAACTTCTCTGTGCCCTGATTTCCTCATCAGTAAAATGGGGATACAAAAAGAAATTAACTTATATAGTCATTGTAAGGATTAAATGAGAAGCACTGAGCACTGTGAAGCACTGAGGAAAGTACCTAGTACGTGGCAAGTGTTGGGAGTCAACATCTATAGCTACATGGCTGAGGCCTGTAAAGGCCCATCTGGAAGATCGCCTCTGACATAGGATATCAGTTATACCTATAATATTGGTGTGTGATTAGTGACCAGTGTGCATACATGGCAGTAAAACTTACTTCTTTCTAGATATTTTCAAACTTCTATTCCCTGGTAGACTGGTGAGTCAGCTCTTGTTCCCGAAAGCAGTTTCCCCTAAAGCTAGGATTAGAAACTAAATTACCATAATAGTTTTATTGCCCTGCCCCTAGCCAGGCAGAACGATTGCTTTTGTTTGGTTACAGGCCATGCATTTCCTTGCTTTTGTTTCGTTACATACCTAAACTGTTTGCTTCAGCCCAAAGTCATTAACATGACAGCCATGCATTTCCTTATTCAAGAGTGTGGCAGCTACTATTTGATTTCTAGAGTAGACTTGTTAGGATTTTAGAGTATATTTGAGTAAATTTATGCTTGCTGTTTTGTTTCCTTTGGCTACATTATTCAAATATAATAGTTACTATACGATTTATAAAAGAATTAATGATAAGGTATTAGCTTAATAGGATATAGCATAGTATTAAAGGTCAATCATTAGAAAAATTAAAGTTTAGACATAGGAAATTCATTTAAGTCATGGTAAGGTTTTATAATTTAAGAATAAGTTTTAATCGTTATAGAATTACAGAATACTATGTTGAACCATAATAGATTAATAGAATAACTGAGTCATTTAAGTAAACTTATAGATTATAGTATAGTGTTAGATTGATAATATTAATCGTTAAAAATATTAGGAGTCAGTAAACTTGGATTTAACTTATAAAAGTTATTTGTATTAATCAGGGTCTGGAACAAAAATTATAGTGTGAATGATTTATTGAACATTATGAAAAACACTTTGAACAATCTGTATTAAAATTATATACTTGTAAATTTAATGTAAGTTTTGTGAAACACATCATGCATCATGGAATTGTAATTGTTTGCTTGGAACTTGCAAGTCTCGTGACAGCCTTGTGATGTATAATTTGCATAAAGTTTTTACGCCCCCAGCAAGTGATTATCACACTAATGGAGGGTATAGAAAAAGGTATATAAGTTGGAAGGAGTCCGAATAAAATTTGGCTTCAGTCCTGATCAGACTGTTCCCAGAAGAACTGCCTCTGAGTGGTCTCTTCTCTCCATCTTGATTCACCGTTGTGGTCCTAACCCACCCTTGGTCGGGGCTGGCACCCCGACATGGCAAGTATTCAATAAATAATAATTCCTCTGATTACTATCCTACTAATGGCAACTAGAATTCTGTATCTCTGTGATTTTTTAAATATTTAAATAATATAGAATTCTATAAGTAAACATGTATTTATGAGACAACTGAGAATAATATTTGTGACTGGTAAGAATTTCTTCTTAAACATCTTATTTAAAAACATGATAAAGACTGATTACCTAAAACAGTTTTTCATCTTGAGTCCCCTGATAAGTTCTCCATTCCATTTTTCAATAAGTAAAACTTCTTAACAAAATTGAAATCTCTATAAAACTTCTTTGCAAATATAAATATGTAGTTTAACATTTGCTGATGTAATTTGAATAGAGTGTTTCAATACTTGGCTGTATATGAGAAAATGGTAACAGGGAATCCATTGGCTCTCCTTATACAATTGTCTGCTTTAAAAAGACAAATCAGAGAACACGTGGATTTTCACACATACTGAATTAAAACTTCACATCAAACCTTATTATCATTTTGAAATATTTGGCTACACAGAAAACCAACAGACAAGCACTTTTTAAAAGAATTCTGTCATTTCTTCACTGTCCATAACCCTGCTAGCTTCCCAATGCTCCTCAGTCAATTCAATCAGAGAAATGTAAAGTACAATGGTAATTTCCTCTCACTTTTTTCTTTACACTGTCAGTTCAAGCCACCTGCTGAAAGCACTGATGTGGAACAGCTCAGTATTAGCTCTGAAATTAGTACCAGTTCCCAGTTAAATACCTGGCACATTTGGCATGGGATAGAGACTCCTAATGGCATGTAAGCCCATCAGTGGAATCAGCACATTACTTAAGCTAATCTTTTTTCCAAGTCATTCATGCTGACCCTTGATATCATGACACGAGACGAAAAGTAAGCCAGGAAAGGAAAATGGGTTCAAGGATACAGGTGCAAATTTGAAAGACGATACTTCCATAAAACGTATTCCTTCCTACATGTAATGCTACTATGGCCTACTGGAAACAAACTTCTAAATTCAATATCCATCCAGTCTATATCAACAGCTCAAATGTCTAACAAGCTCTAACTTGTCTCACAAGTATTTCATAGAAAGAAACGCTGCATTTTAAAATGAAAGATTCTTTCCCTTTAAATTTCAATTCAGAATGTGCTACTGTGTGCACATTTTTCACATGTACCCTTAAACAGAAAGTAAAGTACAATTACCTCTGCTATCTTACATGCTCCAGCTCCTCGCCTGGCCTGCCAAGCTCAGCAGGTAGGTCCGTGAGCACTGACTGAGGCCGCCAGGATGAAAGACATTTACTACATCTACTCAGAGGGTCGTCAATGGACAACCTGTACAAGATTTATGCTTTAAATAATAAATGAACTAAACACCTTGAGGTAATTGGCTGTGTGAAGCTTCACAATAGGCTAGATAGCTTGTCTGAACAAAGTAAAATAAGATTAAATAATGAATGAGGAGTGCAGAGAATTTCAAGCCAAACCAATACTGCATGGTTTTTTGAAAAGTGAAAGTGGCCGGGGATTCAGGTTGTCATGATTTTAAGATGTGTCACTGGGACTTCCTCTCCCTTTGTCAGCAGTAATGATTTCAAAGATCTATATTTTTTTTAGATTCCCAGTGCTGGTTCACAGCAGCCAGTTCCATCAGTTCAGAAACAGTCTGCTGAGTGATGGAAGTTTGTCCAAAGTCTACCCAGTGCTCAATTCCACTTGCAATTTATAAAGACAGAACCAACATCTGATAATGTCTGGAGGAAAAACATCAGAGCAAACTTTTGAAAAATAATGTTTCTGACACATGTACAGATTTAATACCATCTGCCACCACAGGGACCAATAAAGAGAGGAGGTTCTGTCAAGCAGCTTTCCAAGTCAGTTGCAGTGTAGACACTTCTCTTGGGCCCCTTTTTTTAAAAATGATAATTCAATGTTTAGTTGTTAGCTTTGGAGAGAGTAAGAAATTGTATCCATTGGATAGTCAAGCGACAAGCACGAGAAGAGCCTAAAGGAAAGACCTATATGTATATGGATGTCAATTTCATCATAATGTTTTAATAAATTGTATTTAGCATTCTTATTATATTTTTACAAGATCAGAAGATTAGACAGTCATTATTAATTCTAAGTGTGATAATGGCCTCAGGCTATATAAATAAAAAATGCCCTCATCAGTGAGAAATGTACATTAAGATATTTACAATTGTAAAGAAATGATGTCTGGAACTTACCATAGGGAGGAAAAAAAATGAAGTGGAGGCTAGATAAAATGAGATTGGAAAAACATATAGGGGTACATGAAGATTCATTATTCTAGACTCTGCTGTATGTTTGCAATTTTCTGTAATGAAAAAGTTTAAGTGTAAGTAAACAAGTACCTAACAGCACTAGGTCAACACAAGTTATTATATAAGCTGGTACATAAGCAAAGGCTCTTTTCAAGGATTTGCAAAAATTTATTCAGCAGATAGGCATCTAGGGCCCACTGTGAACTGGGCACAGTACCCACTCTGTACCAGTGATGATGAAGTGTAGAACTCCACATCCCATTTCTTCAGGGGTATAGCCTGATCATTGAGAGTAACACTCAGCTCTAAGAATAGGCTTATTAGCCTTCAGGGCTAGGTTATATGTCACCTCCTCACATTAGCCATTTCTACTTCCCATATCCAAAGTAGATAGGCTATTCTGTAACTCAAAAAGTTTTGAAGAGTCAAAAATTAATCATAAATATAATACTTAGCAAAATGCTTGGCATATAACAGGCATTCAATACATGTGCTCCTTATCTCCATACTATCCCCCCTTCTCATACTTTTAGGAAAATGTACATCAGAAATATAAAAAGTTTAGGCTGGGCGTGGTGGCTCACGCCTATAATCCCAGCACCTTGGGAGGCTGAGGTGAGAGGATTGCCTGAGTCCACGGTTTCGAGACCAGCCTGGGCAACTTGGTGCGACCTCATCTCTACAATAAATAAAAAAATTAGCTGGGTGTGGTGGCGCACGTCTGTAGTTCCAGCTGCTTGGAAGTCTGAACCAGAAGGATCGCCTTGAGCCCAGCAGGTTGAGACTGTGGTGGCTGTGAGCGTGCCACTGCACTCCAGTCTGGACGACAGAGTGAGACTCCAACTCAAAAAATAAAAATAAAAAAAGCAAAGAATATAAATTTTAATCTGGGGAGATGACTTTAGCCTTTATATCCAAAGAATATATTTAAGCTATTAAGCTATCCTAATGTTCTCATGCTTGCTAAGAAAAGCTACAGTCATTGCCAGAGTTGCATGACCATGTCCCAGCCAATGCATGAACATACGCTGAAATGTTTGTCATCTTTTGCTGTCCTCCACTGTTTGGGAACTACATGCATTTGACTCAACTTTGAATTTGTCCAAAATATGTTCAAGAACATATTCCTTCAATGTGTACTATAATCAAGACTAGTCAGCTGGAGTAACTAAGGGTATTTCTCATGGAAATGAGATGCCCCAAAGCCACATGCTAGCCAGCCAGCAGCCACAGGGTAGAACTTCAAAGAAGAAACTGAAAACTGAGGGAGGAAGTTACAATCACGGGAGGCTCACTTCACCACAAGACAAGTTCCCGAGGTTCTATGATTTTTTAAACACTAAAAAGTAAAAATAAATAAAAATAGCATCATAATCTCTAGAAATAACACAGAATCCACACTTGTAAGACAGAGTCACTGACTTCTTTGACTTCACTGAATCTGAAAAAACACAAGTCACCACATTTTGACCACCTGTTTCCTATATACTTGGATATACGGTTGTAATATCTCAAAACTGAGTTAATAAGCCCAGAAAGATAGATTTTATATTTCCATTTTATAGACACTGAAATCAAGGCACAAAATATACCTGGCTGGATCATAGGAGTACTTAGTAAGTGCAGAAGCTTGAATTTGAATCCAGGTCTTCTTAGACTTAAAAATATGTCATTTCTCTCATGTAACATATGTGACACTTTTATCATGTAAAGACTGAAAAACAAAATTTTTCTATTCAGAACATATTTTCTTAGACTTGCCACATTGTGAGTTAAATTAACTACCTACAATATTTTAAATAAACTGTACAATATTGAAATGACAATTTCATTTTTAAAAATCTAAAATTGTTGAGATTGTTTTTAATATAGAAAAACTTGTCTTTTCAATGGAAAATTGTAAGTCAGTGCTGCCTTTATCCTCTGTGTAAGATAATTTTTTCTTATAGAAATTATAGTTAATAGTAATCTAGTCAAGAAAGAGGTAGTAGTCAGTTATTCAATATTATCACTAGACTTTCCACACACAGATTCACACATGTCAGGGGCAATAAAAAATAGACGAAGGAAACAATTTAAGTTCTGCACCAAAGAAATCTGGAATTGACTAGATTCGCATAATTTCATAAGAAAATGTTTTACATTGGGGGTTTGTCCATTGGTAACCACAGCACCAAATTACAGATGCCTCATGACATATCTGTCAACCCAACAGAACTCACAAAGTGATTTTGGTTCCTCAGTTGATAAGTAGATAGATGATGTATGACATATAACTTCAGGTAGTGGGTCTTTATGCAGATAAAATGAAGAATTACAGTAATTGTTTTTAGAAGAGTCTATCAAAAACTTAGTCAAGAATCCCTTTCCTTACCTATAATAATAAAAAAACTCACCATATTGCTGATTGGCATCCTTTAATTTACCAACAGTAATTACTAATAGACTAACAATAGAGTGGCTTGGCACTAGCTGTTTCCTCTTCCAGAATTGTTCTTTCCCTGATGTTTGTTATGGATTGTTATTACAATTTAGGTTTAAACTCTATGGTCATATCTTCAGGTCTTCCATGAACACCCTGTCTCTAGAGTATCCTAGAACCCTCAATCATTCATGTACACCATTTCCCTATTTCATTTTGCTTGTTCACACTTCTACCACCTGAAATTCTTAGGCTTTTACGTTTGTTTATATATTTCTTGTCTGCACACACCTCCCCCCCCCCACCTTATTGGAATGTCCGTTCGAGCCGGGACCTAATCTCTCATGTTTCAGTTCTCTACCTAGTATCTACACAAAATATAGTGTCCCCCAGTAAACATACATACATCTAAGTCAGTGGTCCTCAAACTTCAGCATGCATCAAAATCATGTGGAGGGCTTGCTAAAACATGGATTCCTTACTCCAATCTGAAGTTTCTGATTTAGTAGTGCTCAGACTGGGCCTACAAGTTCAACTTTCTAAAGTGTTTCTAAGTAATGCCTATGTAAGGAACTAATAAAGATTTCAGCACAATCCATCAATGCTTTCTAACAAATTTCCATTGCTCAATGATTTTTAACACAAGTAACACATAGATTCTTTCCCGAGAAATAAATGTGACTGTGAAATTTTTGAAGTAATTGTTTCCTAAAAATTTCCCTTAAAAATTTCAGGCATAAGTTTTAGGTGTTTCTTTCACTTTTTACATGTAATTAGCTTATGTTTAATAGCTAACACTTACTGAAAGCTAACTCTCAGTTCCAGGCACTATTCTAGGCAATTTTCTTCCTCACGCAAACTTTACAAAAACTCTATGAAGCACTACCAAAATTCCCATCCTGCAGATGAGACAGTTGATACACAGAAACACTGGAACACTGGGTGACTTGCCAAGGTCACTTGTAAGTGGAAGGGAAGACACTGAAAGTCAAGCAGCCTGGCTCCAGACCCTGACTTCTTAAACACAATGGTATACACTCTTGCACAAGGTACACATTTTATAAACAGTAGATTCAGTAAAGTTAACATAAAATTCAATCCTATTTCCTGATTCATGGATCACCTGAACAACAGGTTTTTACAAGCTATGATGTTTTTTTCTCCCTTACTCACCAAAAGAATAAGAGATAAATGATGAATTCTGTATTTATACTACTAAAGGGAAATGCGATTATGATACCTCAATGCTAGATAAATACAAGGTATTTGTATGATATATTGGCTAGCCCTGACTGTGAGCATTCCTGCAACGTAAAAATTTCTTTATCCAAGGACAAGTTCTTTCACCTTCCCATCTGTCCTGTGAATTTTTAAATGTCTGAGACAGGTGGCCTGTTAGAAACCTAAAACCCTGTGGGTACAAGATATGATTAAAATCTGATGTTAGGCTTTCTGATAAAGAAGAGTCCTGTGTTTAGGCAGGATTTTGTAAATAACCTGCAAAATGTGTCAAAGATAATTTGAACCTTACATAACTAAAATCTCTTTAAGTCTAGATCAGCATATGCTATAACAAACTTCTGCTTGCTCAATTTCCCCATAGAAAACTGTAGTAAGACCTACATACCAATACCATGAAGCAGTAAAATGGATCAAATGAGGAATTTTTGATAGTTTGAGTTTTGTTTTCTTTTTCTCCTCTCTGAATTCACTAGTGATTTTGGAAATGATGTATTCTGCTCCTCTTTTTTTAAAGAGTTCCTCTTGATTCTATCTTTGGTAAATGTAACTACAGTTCTCCAAGCAATATTTATAAATACTGCATTAATGGCAGTTAATAAAATCAGTTAATAATGCAAGCTGAGTTCCATAATTGCATATTACAGAGCTCGCTGCAAAATATATTATTCAAAAAATCTTAACAATAATTATATTTTATATAAATGCAAAATGCACTGTGACTTCTCTAAGAACTAAAATACACAAAATGAGAATTAAAAGGCTACTTGTCAGGAACCCTCCCAGTTTATATGTGTAATGGAAAGCAGAATGCAATTTTTAAAATCTAATGCATTTCTTTTCTAGAAAAGATGGAAAGAATTTAATTGAAATCTATTTAGTAAGAACTTAAATCTATGCTGAGTTTAAAGTTTGGCACAGAATACTAAGCAATGATCAAGCAGATAATTAAAATTTAAAATGTTAAATGATTTATATTCTTGTAAATAATTAAGGGAATTTAAAAATCCAAGTAAGGAAATGTTCGAAGAGAATATATATTACCAATCTACTTTCTAGAACAATAACATATGAGAGTATGTTACTTATATTGTGTTACTGGTAATGTCAGCAGCCTTTAATTTAAAAAGCTTTAGCAAACTTAATGAAATTAACCTAAATTGATTGGCATTCTGATCCAGCAGGTATTAAACACATCAAGGTAAAAACAAGGCCACTGTGACAAATTCAATAGATCAATCTGCAGTGATGCAAAAATTCAATAAATTGAAATTTAACTAAAGAATATTGCACAAATGCCAATCTCTTCTATGAAATAAAGGAGTATTCATTTGAGACTATATTACCTACTATAACTACCATGAAATCTATAATTGTGTTGTTTTTTATTCTGCAGCCTTACACTAGTTTCCTTCATTTTTAAATGTTCCTATTGGTATTATTTTCAGTGCACAGACTTTATCATCCAGGCCTTCCCCTCGCTCTTTGTTCATTCAATCATAAATCTTTACTAAATAGTGATCTATCTTTGCCAAAGAAATACAGCTTTCAAAAGAAGGTTTTTTTGAAGAAGTTTAAATTAATGAATAAATTGCCAGAGGGTATCTGAAGAGAGAGGAGTCTCTTTAGGGTAGTAAAAATATGGTAATATTAAAAAATTTAGAGCATAGCACTGTTATTCACCATTTTTATGTTGCTGGCATCCCCAAATGAAAAGAAATACAGAAAAATATGCCTCATCTACAACATGAAGACACAGAAGGAAAATACCTACCTGATTTCTGCTGACATGCACACCTGCAGATTACTCCTCCTACCTCTATTCCTAGAATTAGCTTGGTGAACTTTAGCAAAAAGAAATCTCTTCTGCTGTATTTTACTTGCTAGGAAATCATGGCTCTGATTTATATTCATATATCTTAAGCAACTAGCATAGTGTGTGGTATATAATCTCTACTCAAAAAAAAAAAAGAGAGAAAAGAAACAAAAAAAACTGAAGAAGGTTACACTGGTATGCACCTGTAATCCCAGCTACTCAGGAAGCTGAGGTGGGAAGACTATTTGAATCCAAGAGATCGATATCAGCCTGGGCAATATAGCAAGACCCCATCTCAAAAAAAAAATTGAAATTACTTTAAAGTACCTAGGAGAAAAATTAAATAATGGCTAGAAGAAGAATTGAAATCATCAGAAAGGAGCAAAGGAGGTTGACAAATGGAGTACACAGAAGTTATGATACTCAATCTGGCTTTAAAGAATCCTCTCATCAAAGGAAAAACTTGAGCATGGGTACCCCATACCAAATGATGTTTTCACACCAACAGACATTCAGTTATCACGTCATGGCTGAAATTTGGTACAAGAGGTACAGGTTTCTCCCGAGGACAAAGTTTTAAGCCAGAGTTAGCAAATTAAGGCTGATGGTCCAAATCTGTGTGGTTTTTGGTACGGTTTGTGAGTTAAAAGTAGTTTGTACATTTTTAGAATGTTGAAAAAATTAAAGAATAATCAAATTGCAGCGTCCATAAATAAAGTTTAATTGGAACCTAGCCACCTTGACCAGAAATACAAATCAATTTCACTTAACCAGGCTGACTGCATGAAACTAAAGGGGAAAAAACTCTAGGCAGAAAACCCGGGGTCGAGATCTCAAATGACCACTGTCTAGGCAGATCCTGGAATTACTTTAAAGTGACAACCTCAAAATCAGTTCAATCAAGCTACAAAACAAACAACTATTCTTCCTGCATGTAACTAACTGTCATATTTGTTGGTTATGAAGCAGAATAAGAACCAGAAGGTCTAGGCTCCTTTTCTAAAGGGAACAGAAATGACTGATATCATTGTGTTTAGGTATTTTTTATCCAGTATTTATTATCACTACATGGGACCAAAATCCTTAGCATCTTGAAAAGATGAATGGTTTTAGATTTGTAAAAGACTTCAAGATTAGTGAATGAAGGTGGCTTTACAAATATAGTGTCTTCAAAGTCATAAAAAGAAATCAGGAAGCACTTGTCCCTGTGCAAAGGTGACCAATAAACCATGAAGTAGGAGACACCTGGTCGATGGGCCTCGAAGCACAGCTTCCAACCATTAAACACTTTGGACATTAATCTGGAATATTGACATAGCAAACATTTTCAAAAAGATTATGCACACATTCCTTAGGATCAAAGGTGAGTTAAGGAAAAGTGTAGTCAGGAGCATAAAGCAACAGAAAACTCATGAAGGGCCAACTAATCTTACACCAGCAGTTAGTGCCACATATATCAGCACAGCTGTCAATACAGTGAACTGGGCACTTGCTCTTGCTTTACAAAGCTCCAGCAGGCTGAGGCAAGTGGATTGCTTGAGCCCGTGGGTTCTAAACCAGCCTGGGCAACTTGGCGAGACCTCGTCTCCACAATAAAACAAAAAATTAGCCAGGAGTGGTAGTATGTGCCTGTAGTTCCAGCTACTTTGAAGGCTGTGGTGGAAGGATCACCAGAGCCCAGCAGGCCAATGCTGGGGTGACTGTGAGCATGCTACTGCACACCAGCCTGGGTGACGGAGTGAGACTCCAGCTCAAAAAAAAAAAGAAAGAAAGAAAGCTACAGCAGCTTACTGCCCAGGCTCTGGGAGCCAAAAAAGAAACCCAAATTAGAACACAGTAACAGTAAGAAGGGAAGAGAGAAGGCCAATTCTACCTATACTCTTCTATAATAAACCTTTCTAGATAATATTTGTACAACACAGTTCTGAATTAAAATGGAAGCCTGGACCCACACTGAATGTGCCCTCCTGATATAATATTAGAACTACATTAGGGATTATTTTTAAAGACATAAAATCATAAGAACTAAGAAAACAGGAGAAGCGATAATAGCCATAAATTTTTTAGCTGGATTAGCAATAACTTATTTAGCAGCAATAAGGCAAGAAACACCAAGACAATAGTATGAAATGGTGAAAATTAGCTCAGTGGGCTATGGAAGCCACAAATGGTTTAGGACCCAGAAAACCAGTTACCCATTGAATTGGGAGAGACAGCAGGTCTGCAGGGAAGCACACAGCTAAAACAGGAAGATTGTATGAAAGCTGTTGCAGATACAATCAGTTGTTTGGTCCAATTGTTGAGACCACCTCTGTAGTAGAGAGGGTGACAGGTCTCAAAGTTTATTTTCTGGAGGTGGTCAAAGAGGAACTCTTTGGCCTGAGGGCTACCAGGAATAGCTAAGGATCCAAAAAAGAAGGATTAAATTATCATACACGCACTCTGAGAACCCTACTTTTTTTTTCCCCACAGGGCTCCCATAACTCCTGAAGCCCTCCAAATGAGAGGTGAGAAATTCCTCCTCTTGGGAAGCAGACAAGCCCAAGAGGACAAATTTAAAGATACAAAACACTGGAGTTCCATACAGGGTTCACCCAGACCACTCGATAAAGAATTTGAACAAGCCCAGTTCATGCACTCAGAACTTCCAAACCCACTTAGCCACAAATGGGCAATGAAAGATCACAAGATAGCTGACAAAGTCTCTAGAATGGAAGATAACGCTCAGATTAAAAACAAACAAAAACCCCAGAAAACGATATGTTGGAAGAAACACACTAAGGAAAGAGAAAAAAAAGTAAAAAACAAGCATGTTCCTATTATTAATCATCAGAAAGAACAGAAATTCCACCTAGAGACAGGAAGAGGATAGAATAAAAAGAACATTCAGAGAACAAAAAGGTTTTAAAAATTAAAAATAACAAAAATGAGAGAAAATCAATAGAAGAGTTAGAGTAAAAATCTGAGGCAATCTCCTAGACAGCCAAGCAAAACATAAAGAAAAAAATATAAGAAAACAAATGGTTGAAAAATTTCAACATCCAAATAGGTGTACCAGAATAAGAACAAAGAAAATAGGAAAGAAGTCAATGAAGTTATTTAAGAACACTTTACAGAACTGAAGGATAAGTTTCCACTGAAAACCCAACACAATGAATGAAAGTAAATTCACACCACATTAGACACATAAGTGGGAAATTTCGGAACACCCAGGAAGGTTACATACAAAACAAAACAATCATCAAAATGTCACAATATGTCTCAACAACAGAGCCAGAAGCTATATTAGCAATGGAAAAATGGCCTCAAATTCTGATTATTATTTCCTCCCTAGAATTCCACACAAAAAAAATCGATCAAATAAGAGGGTGGAATAAAGATTTTTAGGAGATGAAGGCCCCTCCAAATTTACCTTTCGGAAAACAACCAGAGAATGTGCTCCATTAAAGTGAGGGAATAACCAAGAAATGGGAGCACCAAGAACAACACAAGCATGATCTGTAGTTCTCCTAGAGAGGACAGCTAAGTACAGCAAATGTCACAGGAACCATCACACTTGCTGGTAACACACACCACAAAGTTGGTTCATGACGGAGCTGGAAGAGGATGAGGAAACGGAGAAAGAGGAGAAATAGTGATGTTCCTAACATCAGTGGCTCTGAGGAAGCCTTGTAGCTACTGAAATCAACATCTTGGATCTTTACAGACCAGAGTTTCCCAATCCTGGCATTACTGACATTTGGGACCAGATAAGTCTTTGTTGTGGGGGGATATTTTTTGCCCTGTAGGATGTTTAGCAGCATCTCTGGCCTCTATCCACTAGATGCCAGCAGCATCCCCTCCACCCATCCCCACCCCACGCACCCACACACGTGACAACCGCAAATGTCTCCGGCTGCAGACATTGACAAACATCCTCTGGAGGGGCAAAATCGCTCCTGGTTGAGAGTTAGAGCTATAGAGTGAAGGAAAAAGATATTAAAAATCTTTCTGGTGGAAGAAAATATGTAATGTATCTATCCAATAAACCCCACGCTTGCTCACAGCTCAGTCTCTGGAAGAATACAGAAGGGGTACTAGTAGTGGTTGCCTCTCTTGAAGACTGAGGGGGAGAGAAAGAGACAAGTTTTGTTCATTTCATTTTAAAATATTTTTATGAACATATATTTACCTTCTAAAAATGGATAAAATTAAACAAGTTTTTTTTTTTTTGAAAGCAGGATTTACTAAGAGGAGAGAAAAGCTCACACAGTAGGAGGGGACCCGAAGGGGTTCCCCAAAATTAAACAATCTTAAAACGAAACTTCAAATGAAAATTCCTACACTTGTACTTGTAGGAATGTGACCTCTTAAATATGCTCCTAAGCTTAGTTAGGTATTCAAAGTCATTATTTGTCACATTGTAATAGCAAAAAGTAAAAAACTGTATTCAATGATAAAATATTGTGAAATAAGCTATGAAACCCTGTAAAATGGACTAGTACACAGGTCTAAAAAATAAATAAGTTCATCAAATAAAAAAATTTCCAAAATAAACTGTGAGGTTAAAAAGGCAAAGTGTAAAATAGTGTGCATATTTTATGCACATACAAATAAATGCATTCTCACCACCCTCTTGTCTTATACACAAATGGATGAAAGTGGTCGATTCCAAAACAGGGAACCAAGTGGCAAGAGGCCAGGGGAGGAGGGAGATTATGTGCTCTTTTGTAGCTTGTGAATGTTACTCACATGAATATCTTACTTATTCATGTTAAAATGAGATATGCACTATGTGAATTTTTGTGCTCCAATGGTTCTCCTGGGTTACTTTCACAATCAGCAACCAAAGCCTCAGAAAGTGGGAACAGTCACAGCCTATAGCCATCATGTGGAAACTGCTGTTTCAACCAGGATATGCTTCAAGGAAACTTGACCAAAAAAGCCTGCATGCCTCTGAATGTCATTTTACACAGACTAGAATAAAACAGTTATCATTCTCCCTTCTGCCCCCAGAAGAGATTAAACATTAAAGGTTGTAAAAAAAGGACCAAATTAAATACAAAATAATCATCTATTCCTATCAAGGAATATAGTACTAAAGTCAGGTTTTAAAAAATAAACCAAGAAGTTTTACCCCAATCAGCAGGCTATAGAGGCTAGATATAATAGTGAAGTCCTAGCTGGTTCCAAGTGGAAGGCCAGCAATAAAATTAGCTCAGGGAAGAAGGCACTGGCAAGGAGGTAGCAAAATGACTTCATAATCCAAAATTTGACTTCTGGATTATACCACTCCTAGATTAAACTGTAGAAAAGATCATGGGATCGAAGACCAGGAAGTAAGTTCTGGCTTCGCTGTACTCACAGTGTGATCACGGTGAAATCATTTTAGCTATTGTCAAGTGAGAATAATTTCTGAATACAGAAATATGGTGAGGATTAATGAGCAGGAGAAAAACAACCACCAAGAACATTTTAGGATTAGGGCAAAGGAAACAACATCTTATAACTTTACACATTGAATTTATATATTCAAAGACAATGCCAAATAACATTGAAATGCATGAGAGACTATTTGGAGCAGTTGTGTTGAAATATTAGCTAGATGATCAACATTAAGCAAACTTGCTTTGTGATAAAACAATTTTTAAAATTAGAAAAAAAAAGGTGCAGCAGAATCTATCGACCAACTTATTGCTGATGCATGTTCCAACAATGGTTTGCTCAAGTCTTTAGGTTAATTCTGACATGTGACTTCATGGAGTCAAATCACTTTGATGAAGGATAAGAGTTGAGAAAGGACAGTTAATCTTTTAAACCTCAGCAGGCACTCTTTTAATTCAATAAATATTTTTAGAGTACCCACTCTATATTAGACACTTTCAGATCAACTAAACATAAGCAAATAAGACAGTTGCAAGCTGGATATACAATTTTAAAGGACAGTTAGGCCAAAGGAAAAGTAAAAAAAACACAGGGCAAATGATGATATCAACTATGGTATAAAGTAAGTCATGTACATCGAAGTGCTAGTGGAGTTCACTTGACTTTCTTTTTTTTTTTTTTGAGTTGGAGTCTCACTCTGTCACCCAGACTGGAGAGCAGTGGACGCTCCCGGCCACCGCAGCCTCGACCTGCTGGGCTCCGGCGATCGTTCCGCCTCAGCCTTCCAAGTAGCTGGAACTACAGGCGCACGTTACCACACCTGGCTCATTTTGATTTATTTTAGAGATGAGGTCTCGCCAAGTTGCCCAGGCGGGTCTCGAACCCACAGGCTCAGGCAATCCACTCACCTCAGCCTCCCAAAGGCACGGGATTACAGGCTGAGCCACCGAGCCTGGCTTCACTTGACTTTCAGGGGCAGATATTTGAGAAGGCAGCCAGGAGAGAGCGTGAGGAAGCCTTGACTGATACATAGGTTTTTAAATGTTATTGAAGAAAAAAAATTAGACCGCGAATTGTAAAGGTATTTATAAATCCTGTTCCATGTCATTTACAGGAATTACAAACATATCCTAACACTTCAGAATAAGAAGAGAAACCAAAAGCGTCACAAGCTTTCTAAAGTCATCTAAAGTATAGCCCTTCCCTTTCCATGCCTTCAGATACTATTCCTATGTTGGTGGATAAAGGTAAAGAAATAAAAGGCTGTGATTTCCTATTTCATGGATGTCTCATAGATAAGAGCTATTAATGAACCATCAATCATCAGTGTATTTATACACTGTGTCAGAACTAACACATCAGGACTCAACAGATGACTCACTTCTTTAACTCCAAGGCAGCACTGGCCAATAAAAATATAATGCAAACCACATAAGTAATTTAAAATTTGCTAGCAGTCACATTTAAAAAAGAGTTTAAGCTGAGCTTGATTTTTAAAATATATTTATTTAATCCAATCTATCTTAAATATTTTCATTTCAATATGGAATACACATTAGGGAGATATTTTATATCCTTTTTTAAACCGTTTGAAATTCATATGTATGTGAGTATTTACAGTACATCTTAACTCTAACTCGCTACATGTTAAGCAGCGAATAAGCACCTGTGGCTAGTAGATATGATAATGGACAGGCATCCTTAAGGTACTATTGATACATCAAAAGAGTTTGTAATGTTAGCTCACAATAAATATATGAATGAATGACAGTTTGACAGTATTTTTATGTACTCATTGTTCCTTAGGTTAATTTATCTTAATATATTTCTAAACAATAAAGACAAGAAATAAATCTCCTCAAATCAATATCTAACATAAAATTAAAATTTTGCTTAAAAACACAAAATCACATTTTTGCTGAAAATAATGTTGGAGAAAAATCTAACCATATACTCAAGATAAACTGCACCCTATAGTTACTTATTATACAAGGGAGGATCCCCCCCCAAAAAAAACCCAGAATTTTTGGCATGAGTGTGGGTCCCTAGTAGTACAGGCTTCTCCTACTAGGTAAATATTCTAGAAACCCATCAACACCAGTGTACCAGCTAGTGTTGTTTTAAGAGGCTGTGTTTGGCTTAATTTTTTCTTTTTCTCTTTTTTTTTTTTTTTTGAGATTCTTTCAATGAGTTTGCCATTTCATGATGGGTGATTTACAAGCACAGCTGCTCACACCACACTGAGTGTTCAACAGTTTTTGACCAAAAATGGAATGACCCCTGTGCCCCACCTTCCCTATTCACCCAGTCTCACCCTGACTCTTTTTTGTTTCTCCAACGAAAAAAGTACTCAAAGGGAAACATTTTGCTGAGGTGGAAGAGGTGAAACAAAAAGCAGCAACAGCACTATAAGGCATCAAAATTGACCAGTTCAAAAACTGTTTTGAGCAGTGGAAAAAGCATCCCTATAGGTCTGTTGCATCAAATGGAGAATACTTTGAAGGTGACTGAAGTTTGACTATGTAAGGATAAATACACAATTTCTTATAAACAAATTATGGCCTTTTTGGGTTTCCCCACCACCACCTCATGTACTACTGTAAATATCCTTCAGAGGAGATAAGCAGCAATGGGAGGAGATGAATAAAAAGTGAACTTTTCATCATTTGTTTCACATTCCATTGTTTCCTAAGTACTTTGTCCCTTGCTATTTAGTATAACTGAATCTATTCTTAGATCAGTTTAAATTTAAATTATAATTTATTTAATATGTATATGTACAAAACTTTGTCTGACTCATTGAAGAAATTCCATATGAGAATATTGAAGTGAAACATTTTCTTACCATATTTATATAATAATCACTTTTCTTGTTGGCTATATAAATTTTGTCTTCTTCTAAATGATTGCCTGGCACCTTCTAAAAGTCTAAAATAAGCACAATTGTCCAGGGTTTTGTTTTTTCAAATCCAGACTTCCTGATCTTAAACTAAACATAATTGTCATTTTTATTTCTATCTCTTAAAATATTGGCTATGTGTAATTTATTATTTTAAGGATAAAACAAGCTTGTCATTAATCATTTTCTTTTCCTTCCATAGAATTCTAGAGCAGTGACAGAATGAAGAAATACTGTAGTTTGAATCCCACATTATACATATGGGGAAACTGAGTCTTAGAGAAGTAAAATGTAAAGTTCAGCTGATTAATAAGAAAGAAAAGGCTTAACTTCCAGTTAAGTCTACACAAACATGCCTTCTTTATTCACTTCAGCAAGGGCATTTTTACATTTAAAACAGCTTCTTTATTCTTTATAGGATGTGGAGAAAAAATGCAGATTAAATTCAATCAATAATTTCTCATTCAATTACTGTAAGGATGTTTTTACTTATTGCAAAGAGAGACCATTGTGCCCATCTTTAAAAAAGAAAAGAAAAGAAAACCTGACATACAAAAATCTTAACTTGCTCCACATATAAATTAGGAAGTGACTATTTGCATTACAAAAGATTTCACTTTACAAAAAAGATATGTAGCAAGGTTCCTTGAAATATCATGTCCCTTGGTAGAGCAAAATTTTAATCCAATTTACAAAGGAAACAGGGAGGCAGAAAACTTCAACTGAAGTGTAACTTCTACTTTAAAATCTTCCCTGATTGAGTAATGACCCTCTTCTGTGCTTCTCCTTGCCCTGTGGTAAATCTTTATCTTGGACATTATCCACCTATGCAGCCTAGTATTCAACATAAAGCAGTTTAAAGTCTCCAGGGAAGTCTTATTATAGAATATTATTACTAGTTTCCTCTTCTGCTTGTTCACCTAAATGTTGAGCTCCTTGAGAGCAGGGATTGTGTCTTACTCATAACTAAGCCTCCAGGCCCTAGCAAAGTGCTTCAATCATAGGAATCAATAAATGAATATCGAATGAGAGATATAATTTCTGAGTGCTATCACATGCCATGTGCTGTCTTAGATTCATGAAGGTATTGTTATGTCATTCAATCCTCACAATTTTCTTAGAAGTGGAATTCATACAGTGTGATAGTCAGACTCAGGGGTTACGGAACATGGTCAAGCTGACTTAACTGAAAAGTGTTGGAACCATTACACAAACTCATGTCCGTGTAACACACTGAAGCTCGTTCTTCCCCTATTTTACAAACTGCCCCAACTGTGATATCTGTACAATGTGTTGATGCCCATACTCATCACATGTAAGCCAAGGAATCAGTCACAGATACAAGGAAGACACAGGTAAGAAGTGAAATTCCCCATCTTCCTTTATTACTTCACCTATTTTTTTTTAGAGACATAATCTATATTTATGTATAAGGACACGTTCTAACAGGTACATAGCATCTGCTAGATAAAAAGTAAACCATTTATGACTCTTTACTTGTGATTCACTCATAGGGTAAAGTCCTAGTAGCCAAGTATACATTTTCAAGCAAGCACACATTATCATTCTTCATCTTTTAATTATTTTTCATGTGTTTAGTATATTTTCTTTGAAAATAACTTTAAAAGTAGAACGGCTCCTGTTTCCAGTCCCAAGAGCCTGGGGTTATACCATGGCACTGTCTTCTCTTTGCCACAGAGTCTATGAAATAACATCAGCAGAGTTGAAAAATAAATAAAAAAGAACTGAGAGGATGAAAAGAGCTGGTAAGGAAAAAAAGTAACGCACAACAGGAAAAATAAAAATCGCATGGCCTATAGCAGTGAGTATAATAAGCAGTGCAGAAAATCAAATCACTAATGTGAAGAGCCATATTGCACCATTCTTCTAGACCTTAGAAGAACAACCAAAAAACTGAAAATGATGAGAATATTATTAGGAAGAACAGAAAACAGATTTACTTTTGGAATAACACCTATACCAATGGGAATGGAAACATAGAAAAAAATGGAAATAAAAGCAAAACTCATGGACAATTTTTTAAAAATTTAGTTATTTTTATTTTAAAGATGTGAGGTACAATTCAGGGTTAGGTACATAAGTGGTCACTGAACAGGTAAAGTTTGGGTACCCTTATTGATATTATGTACCCCCTCTGGCAGTGTCCCACTACTGCCAATCCCTTTCTTACATTATTATGATAAATGCTCAAGGTCCACTTATGAATGAGTACATGTAGTACTCAGATCTTTGCTTCTGATAGATTATTTGGTATTATAAACTCTACATCCATCCAAGTTGCTGCAAAGTCCACACTTTTGTTTTTCTTTATGGCTGCATAATATTCCATAGGGTATAAGCACCACATCTTCTTTATCCAGTCCATTTCTGATGGGCAGCATGGTTGGTTCCATGTTTTTGCTATTATGAACAATGCTACAGTAAACATGCAGGTGCAGGTATTTTTTCATAGAGTGATATGAGTTCTCTCGGTATATTCCCAGAAAGAGGATTGCTGGAAAGTCAACTTTTAGATCTTTTAGAAATCACCACACTGTTTTCCACAGAGGTTGTACAAGGTAAGATAGACAAGTGGGACCTCATCACACTGAAAAGCTTCTGCAAAGCAAAATAACCATCAAGAGAGTGAGGAGATAGCCTACAGAATGGGGCAAAAAATACTTGCCAACTAAAATCTGACAAATGTCTAACATCCAGGATCTACAAGGAACTCAAATATGCCAAAAGAAAACAAAAAAAAAATGCTTTAAAAATTGGGCAAAAGCTAAGAACAGACACTTCTCAGAAGAAGACATACAAGCAGCCAACAAATACATTTTTAAAATCCTCAGCTTCACTAATCATCAAAGAAATGAGCCGGGCTCGGTGGCTCAGCCTGTAATCCTGCACCTTTTGGAGGCTGAGGTGAGTGAATTGCCAGAACCTGCAGGTTTGAGACCCACCTGGGCAGCGAGACCTCATCTCTACAATAAATAAAAAAATCAGCCAGACGTGGTGGCGCATGCCTGTAATTTCGGTTACTCAGAAGGCTGAGGCGGAAGGATCGCCGGAGCCCAGCAGGCCGAGGTTGCGGTGGCTGGGAGTGGCCACTGCACTCCAGTCTGGGCGACAGAGTGAGACTCCAACTCAAAAAAAAAAAAAAAAAAAAGAAATGAGAATTAAAACCTCAATGAAACACCACCTAACTCCAGTCAGGATGACCATCACCAATAACTCAAAAAACAACAGATGCTGGAGAGGATGTGGGGAAAAGAGAATACTTCTACACTGTTGATGGGACTGCAAATCAAGGACAGAATTAAAAGAAAACTTTAAGCTGAGAAGGGGCAAGTTTACCAATCAAAAGAGCACATCATGATCCACACGAAGAAAAAAAATCTGGCCTAATCTTTTCTCAATTTTCTTTAAAATCCTGACCTATTACTTTTTCCAGGTAATCTTTGATGATTCTTGTTAATAAATATCATTTTGAAATTTTTAGTAGAAACTGGGATGACTGGCATTCCTAAGAGTCTAAGAAAAATTCTCATTCACATATACATACCCTAGGTAAAGGTTTTCAATACAAGGCCCAAGAAATGGTGGGCGAGCTGAAAACCTCTCTGTAGAATAAAAAATCTAATCTTTAAAGAAACAAAATTTTGGTTGTCATCAAATATCTCCCCTGCAACTTAAATACCATGAGAGAGACAAAAGAGAAAAATTTACAATAATTTAATTAAAAGAGAAAAGTTTGGAAGCCAAAAATTGTGTAATACGCCAAGTAATAATTCAAGTATGATCATATTGATAATAAATAAAAAAATTCAAGGACGCAGAAAATCCAAAACATTAATCACTTTTAAAATCACACCAAGATGTATTCCAAGTAACTGGGAAATGAATCAAAAGTATAAAGATGCTGTGGTGTGAAATGACTTAAAGATTGAACATTTGACACAAGTGTTTTAGTAACCTATAAAAGCATTACAAAATTACATCTAAATTTTAAATTGTAAAAATAATTTAGTAGCAATAAGCTAGATTCAAAACAGGTTATGTTCAACAAGCACATCTTAAAATATGTTCAGCATCATTTTTCATTAGGGAACCACAAAAGAAAAGCACAATAAGGTACTACCTCACACTCAAGAGGATAGCTATAATTGTAAAAAGTTTAAACATAGAAAAGAAGTATCTGGGCTGGGTCCAGTGGCTCAGCCTGTAACCCCAAAGCATTTTGGGTGGGGCCCTGAGGCGAGTGGATTGCCTGAGCTCGCGGGTTTGAGACCAGCCAAGGCAACTTGGTGAGACCTCGGTCTATAATAAATAAAAAATAGCCAAGGGTGGTAGCACATGTTTGCAGTTCTGGCTACTTGGAAGGCTGAGGCAGAAGGATCGCCGGCGCCCAGCAGGTCAACACTGGGGTGGTCTTCAGTGTGCCACTGCACTCAGCCTGGGTGATGGAGTAAGACTCCAACTCAAAAAAAGAAGAAGAAAAAAGAATAAGAAAATAAGTATCTGCAAGGAAGAAGAGAATTTGTGAATTTCCAGCATGAATGTAAAACAATTTAGTCACTGTGGAAAAGAGATTGGTAGTTTCTCAAAAACTTAAATATACAATGACCTTATGACTTAGAAGTTCCACTCTTAGGTATATACCCATAAGAACTGAAAGCGGGTACTCAAATTCTTGTCCCCAGATGTTTATAGCATTTCCATTCACAATAGTTAAAAGGAAGAAACAACCCAAATATCTATCAAAGGATAATAAAATTTAATTAACCATACAATGGGGTATTTTTTCACAACAAAAGAAATGCTTACAACATTGATGAACCTCAAAAACATTATGCTCAGTGAAAGAAGCCAGACACAAAAGGCCACATAGATGATCACATTTATAGAAAATATCCAAAACACGTAAATGCACAGAGACAGAATACAGACTGGTGGTTGTCAGTGACTAGGGCAGGGGAAATGGAAGCAAATGCTTGATGGATATGGAGTTTCTTTTACGGGTATGAGCATACTCTGGAACTAGACAGAGGTGGTAGTTATACAGCCTTGTGAATGTACTAAATGCCACTAAACTGTTCACTTACAAATGGTTGATTTTATGTCATGCAAATTTCACCTCAATAAAAAACAACAATAGGTTTTAGTAAAAGGACTGGAAAGCTAAGTAGGAAACAGAGGATACTTTTTTAATTTTATAAAATATCAGTGGCAAAAAGGATAATTATCTTATAATCTTAAAGGAGATAAGACTTAAAAGACATTTCAGTGAAATTAAGGGAACTGCCAAATTTACTCAGGGACAATATAAAAGAATACCTGAATTAATAATATAGATCTGTATCATACTCCTCAGTAGAAAAGTGGAGTATTTTAGAAGTGACACTCCTTCCAAGGCCTAATAAAAAGTCCAAAGGGATACCCATGGACAAGAGATGTCAAAGCTTACTTGTAAAAATAAATCGGTGAGAATTTCAAAGAAAATTTAGAAAAGAGTAGCAGGACAAAGTTTTTCTTCCTCTACCAGATTATTTATTACTAGCATATTATAAAAATACAGTAATTAAAGCAGGATAATTTGAATACAAACACTGATATATGACAGAAGAAAAAGATGGCCTGGATCCTAGTACAAGGCATGTAATCATTCAGTATGTTCAGTTATCTTTTTAGAATTAGCTATATTCCACATGCTATACTAAGAGCTAGTGTTAGAACCACTTCTCATTAGACTCTACGTAATGTCAACACTATTGCAGAGTAGGGGAAAAAATTAAAATGTTAGTGTACGTCTTATGTTTTGATAGGGAAGAATGCCTTCTCAAGTGTAAAAGTGCTAAATAAATCCAAAAAGGAAAAGATGACAGATTTACATATAGAAAAGAAAAACTTTTATATATTAAAGTGAAAACAATTAAGAAGCAAAAGTAAAACTGTAGAATATACTTAAGTTATAAATGAATTATGACCTTAATCACTAGTTCCCAGCAATCAATTAAAGCCACTACATTTCTAACAGAAAAGCAGGTAGGGCCCATTAAACTGACAGAAGAAATAAGTGATGAAAATATAAAAAATATTTATTTAATAATGACCAAAGTTATGTAATTTTCAATGGAATAGTCATTTTCACTATCAAATTAAGAAATGTTTTAAAATCTCTACTGGTGTTGACAAAGGTATGGTACAGCTATTATTCACAACTGCTATTTATGTGATGGCATATTTGCGAGAAAGCAATCTATCAATATATATCAATAGCCCTTAGACACACATACCTATATCATAATTCTATCCTTATATAATAATCTTAAGGAATGCAAAGATTCATACAAAATTTACAAAAAAGTTCATCACAACTTTACTTATAATAATAAACACATAGAAAGCAATATAAATATCCAGTCATAGAGAATGAAATTACAGTATATCATATGCATTATATACTATTAAATGATGCTTTAAAAATATTTAATAATATGAGATATTCTTAAAATACTTAAGTAATTTTTAAAAATAAATTTACCAAAACACACTTGGATAATTTTAAAGATTGGAAGAAAATAGCTCCAAATTATAAGCTGTGGTTATAGTGACTAGTAGAATTATCTGTTTTTGTCTTTAAATTTGCCTGTACTTCAAAATTCTCCATAGACGGCTCATTTATTTTTATAATCATGGAAGAAATCATTAAATACATAAGGTCAGTGTGCCAACTCACTCTGGAATCCATTCTAAAAAGTATTATTTTGCTGTAAAATGCTTTCAGTAGCTCACACCATCATGATTTCCCCCTTAGTCACAAAATAGAAGCATGAGTGAAAGCTCTAAAGTCCAACAATGACCTACATTAGTAGAAAATATCAAGATGCTTAACATTAGGTTCTTCATGATCAATTTCAAGCAAGCATACATTGCTCATGCAATTGACTGGCATGTCAAATTCTTGACAAAATAATAAGTGACTACAGGTGCCAATCACTGTCTCACAATGCATTCCATTGTACAGTTTTTGGTATCAATATGATTAAATTATGATGGCATCCCAAATACAGCAAACTGTTAAGAAATTATTTCTGCTCCCTGGAGGCTGCTGCCCTGATGCATGCTCTGCCATTGTCTGTACAAAAGCAAAGAAAGAGGCAAACATACAGATTGCTTTTTGAATTGATAGACTGATATCGAGCAGCTTTAGGAATTCCCAATTATGCTTGGCCATAGTCAATAGACTTCCTTAATTCCATCATTCGCTTCCAAATGCTGCCAGTCCTGATAGCTTTTTTGACCCTCCTCCCATTTCCCATAACGCTGTTCAATTCTTCCTATACCTTTGGCTGTTTTCTCTGCTGTTCCACAGCAGGAAAAGAAATTTCTGTTACTTAAAAAAAAAAAAAGATGGTTAGTGATTTTTCTCTACTGAATATCCAATACATGTGAGAGCTAAGAATTATAATCCTGCATCAATGGGAAAAGCAAAACAAAACTGAAGTATGAAAGGAAAATGACACAGTGGAGGATGCATGAATTCAATAAATGAATGCGATGCAAATGAGAGAATTCACATAAGAACAGAGATAAATACTGCCAACACCAACACTCCTAGAAAGAAATAAGACACATGGGCCAGGCAGGGAGTAAAAGGAAAGGATAACACACTTACACAATGGTCACCTGCTTATAATCTGCATTTTCACCCCTATAAACAGCAAGTCAGCTAAAAATAATTCCAATTTTTTTCCATTTTCTTTTCCCTGCTTACATATTACTGAAATCATCTTCTATCCCCTTACTTTCTATCAACAAGAGTGTAATCCATTTCCTAATATCTGAGTGATGTATTAGCCACCTGAGTGTCAAACTTGTTTTTCCTCATTTTCAGGGGATATTTATGTCATGATATGCCACACTTATTTCAATATAATTTAGTGTGCAGCAGTGGTGTTTCTATGAATTAAAACCAAGGCACTGAACCACACCACCAAAGAGGAGTGGTGAAAGTATACTTCATCATAGCCCTACTGAAAAATGTTTTAATATATATTCAGAATAGGGGAGTAGTACTATAATTATTAAGAAGGAGCACCGACAGCAAACAACATACAAAGTGCACTAAAAAAAAAAAGAAAGAAAAGAAAATCACTTAAACTCAGCTACTCTTTCTTTTAAAAAGATAATCATGCAGGCAGATTATTATTGACCAGAAGGTCAAGAGGGGGAGCACAGACAGAGAAAACATGTGGAAATCCCAGGATACATTCAATCTGAGTTGTTCTGTAGAACTTTCTGCGACGACAGAAGGATTCTATGATCTGCTCTGTTCATTACAGTAGCCACTTGCCCCATGTGTCCACTAAGCACTTGAAATGAAGTTCATACAACTGAGGAAACATATTTTTCATTTTACTTCATGTCATTAATTAAAATTTAAATTGACACATAGGGTTAATGGCTACCATACTGGACTGTGCAGTACTGTATGGAGTCTGTAATCAGAACAGAAGTACAATGTGAAACAAATTGTGGATGAAAAAGTCTGGGAAACTTAATTCTTCAATGTGCCAACATACCCAGTGCTTAAAAGCAATTTAAGAATCCACCTCCTCCACACCTGTCCACATCTTCTCAACTTACCCATGTTCCAATGATAGACTTTTCCTCCTCTCCTATTGGCAAATTCAAATTAACAATGTATAGAAAGCCAGTTAATTCTTACACCAATGTTTGTTCTTTTGGAAATAACAACGCACTGAATAAAAAAGCCTAAACCAGGAAAAGCTGATTGGATATTATGGGTTTTGGTACAACGGGATACTAGAAAGCAAGTATGTGCATATATGATAGATGGGCAGCAGAAATGACAAGAGACAGATGTAGACAGCCTCAAAATCCTACAGTTGATGTTCCGTTGTATCTGACTATTACATATGCTTGACAAGTCATTTGTGATTTTCACTTGAGGGGATTAAAAAACTACTCCAATATACTAAACAGAGAATGTTATTCAGCTAGACACCCAATTATAAGTTCCCAACCACTGAGAGTAAGTAAATAATAAATAATCTTATAGAAATTCAAGGGGAGAGAATGCCTCTGTCACTGAGTAAACTTTTGCAACTACACCAACTTCACCAAATGAAGTGTGTCCTCCAGAACTTTTTAAAAGACAAAGCAGCATTCAATAATGCACCAAGTTATTTCTTCTACTTGTATTCCCTTGCCAAGAAAGACTATATTCTAAGAAAATACTGTTCAACAGCTTTGAAGTCAGGTTCCATCTTGTGTCAAGTAGCATATAACCATGTGGTTCAAAGAAAACGCCTCACTTGTTTTGATGCCTAATTGCAGCATTTCAGATAAACTTCCACACATTCATATCAGCGTTTTGATTTAAATTTGCAGTACACATAAGATCACTGTTTCATTTCCCTTTCTCTAGCCACCATTTCATTTCCTTAGATTTTTGGAATTGATGGAAAGACTAAAGGAAGACTGTATTTATACATAAATGCATAGATGTTTTCTATCTCTCTGTACTGGAGAGAAAGCACAAAATCACAGTTGACTGAGTGTGCCACTGGGGCCTAGATGTACTTTTTGTCCATTCTTAATTCATTAAAAAATTATTCTTTTCAAGTATGCTTTCTGATCCCAGAGATGAGTTAACCTAATCCTTTGAAACAGTTTTATGCTCAGTCTCTCTATATAGCTTTGTGTGTATTCAAGAAATAATTATTGTATGACTACCATATTTGATGTCCTGTGGTGGGCACTGATAGAAAAGATGATTAGAACGTGTCAGTCTTATTCACTGGTTACCAAAACCCTGGAGATAAGACAAACTCCCATCAAGAAAAGTGAGACAGATTATGTCCAATTCTCCACGAGTAGGATGAAAAATATGTTCTACCACCCCTGAATTTTTTTTAGAAAAGCAGAAGAGTTTATTTATTTATTTATTTTTATTTATTTATTTATTTATTTATTTATTTATTTGAGTTGGAGTTTCACTTCGTCGCCCAGACTGGAGTGCAGTGGCCACTCACAGCCACCGCAGCCTTGACCCACTGGGCTCCGGCGATCCTTCCACCTCAGCCTTCCAAGTAGCCGGAATTACAGGCACAACTACCATGCCCAGCTAATTTTTGATTTATTGTAGACATAAGGTCTCGCCAAGTTGCTCAGGCGGGTCTCAAACCCGCGGGCTCAGGCAATCCACTCACCTCAGCCTCCCAAAGGCGCAGGATTACAGGCTGAGCCACCGAGCCCAGCTAAGCGTTTATATTTTAAAAGCCCTCTATACATACCAGGCAACTCTGTTCAGAAAGTTGCACTTCCCCCAACTTCCCCCCAAATCTATCAACAATCACTAGTCCATGTCATATAGATTTCAATATTTCAATCTAGATTAAGATATCTCTCAACCTTGGGATTCACAGTATAAATACTAGCCAAAGAGAGCTACAGATACATACATTTTCATGTTGGCCAACTAACACAACAGAGACATTCTTTACATGTTAAACTTAAATCAACTCTAGAAATTATTGACAGTATCATAAATCCTGAATTAATTATTAAAATATATAACATAAATTGGACTTTTTCTCATTAATGCTACAATTTCCCACTAACCTTGATAGTAGCTAAAGAGTGAAACAGCAAAAACTAGTTGATGTGGTATGCACCCATTTGTCTCACAACATATATTGACTTGAAAATTTGTACTTCATTTAAAATAGCAATTATAGTGGCCTTTTAAAATCCAACAGATACATTAAACATACTGGTGGATTGCTTTCTTTAAGAAAAAAAATTATAATCTGAGTTGATGGTGAATCAAGCAAAATTTATTCAGTAATAAGATGCCATGTAAATGGTTCAGTTTTGTCTAGAATCTCCTCAGATGTTGCCAGAGGCTATATCCAAGTCACATTTAAGTCTTAAATATCTAAGATGCCTTGATTGGGATTTTCACTCTTATGGTCCAACTACTCATCCTTAGGGTGAGTAGTTGGACGATTAGCGTTAAAATAACGTTAAGTTATTTTAAGTTAAAATAGCATTAAGTTATTTTATCACTTAATGTCCTCATGCTAATTCAATTATGTTTTTTTTCTTATTTCAGTCTACATTTTATGTATAATGTACTATTTTCACATTCATACAGTTGAATTTTCTCTTGAATTTTCTAGCAAATAATGCTTCATAATATTTAACAGTTTGCTCTATTTTTGCATTAATTACACTGAGATTCTATTACTTAGATTTTTTTCAAGAGAACTGAAAAAACCAAGAAGTTTTGGTATATTCATTCATCTCAGTTTTAATCCATGGCCATGAAGAAAAAGAAGGGGAAAATTATTTCTATGGATTTAAGCCTACCTCTTTGGGAGCATATTAAAACTTAAAGAAAAGAATAAATTAAATGTTGGGAGCCAACATCTACAGCTATGAGGCCTATGAAAGCCCATGATGGAGATCTACTTTTGACACAAAAGCATCAGTGACACCTATAGTGTTGATATATGACCAGTGACCAGTTTGTATATATGACATAAAAACTTATATTATCTAGAAACAAACTTTTTACACTGTTAGACTAAAATCTCGGGTAAGGCCTTACAGCAGAAACATTCTGTGCTTTAAGTTTCCATTTCTCTCTGACTCTCTGAGCCATTCTTAAGTTTCTGCTTCCCAGAAGTAATCATGCAGCTTTTGTTCCTGTAAGCCAAAATTGCTTTAATAGTTTTGTTTTCTTGCCTCTAGCCAGGCAGAACGTTTCTAGTTTCATTAAGTGCTGAAACTCTTAGCCTGCCTCCGTCCCTAGCCATCGTCATGGCAACTGTGCTTTTTCTTGTCCAAAAGTGTGACGACTACTATTTGATTAATTGACTTAGATCAAATTTTCTATCAGGAAGTTTAGAAATATATACACACACAGTTCAGTTATCTACATATAACACTATGTGAACCTGTGCTTGCTACTTCACTTCCTTCTGCTTGAAATTTGCCCTCTAATATGCCTGTGTATGGTAGTAATGAAACCCAGTTGCAGGCCTGTTGGAGAGTAAAACCAAAGTACTCTTACTTATTTCTGGATATACTTTTGCACTTTGGATTTCTACTTTGAGGCGTCGACTTCAGTGTCCGGCAGACTTCAATGGTAAAGTATGCATTGGGTTTGTCAAACACTGTGGTTAGCGTTCTCTGTTCCTCACTATTTAGCATTTCATAGAGGGCTCTGGCACCAGTGTCCCTGACAGGCTTTTAAGATCAAAGTTTAAAGCTTGCAAGACACTGAGACTAGCACCTTTCTGTCTTCTTTTTTTATGTGTGATTTGTGCTTTATTAGTTTATCATATAAAATTATGTATTTGAAGTTTTATAAGAAATTATATATTAATCATTTAGTTATGTGCTAAAAATTGTAGGTGCTAGTAATCATTTTAAAAGCATGTGAGCTTTGTGATTCTAATAGTTCTGTTTGGAACATGTGGATCTTGTGATGCAGATTTCAAAAGATATGATGTGCGTCACTAGATTCATGTGCCCCCAGCAGAAATATTTTTTACTGCTGGACATTAAAATAAATAGTATAGATTTTGAGTGTTTTGTTAAATCATAGAAAGTTAATAGAAAATATTACATTAGGTAAAAATAAGGATAGTTTATGAAATACAGATTAGTCATTAAATATTATAGAAAGCAGTTGGCAAAACTATTGCTAAAATCATACACTTGTTATTTTGATGTAAGCTTTGCAAAGCACGCTATGCATCACGAAATTTTGATTGTTAATTGTTACTTTAAGCAAAAATCTTTTGCGAAGTACATTATGCATCATGAGACCTGTAAGCCCCCCATCAGGTATTTGTCATACTGCTGAAGGGTATAGAAAATGGTATATAAGCTGGAAAAGGTTTGAATAATATCGGCACACAGCCCTTGGCCAGACTGGTCCCAGAAGAACTGCCTCTGAGTTGTTTCTTCTTGCCGTGTCCTGATTCCCCGGTGCAGGTCCAACTCCCCTCAGGTCAGAGTCGGTCTCTGACAGTTAAAATCACTTCCTTTCACAGATCAGGCAAAAGCAGTGTTTGTAAATTGTTCCCATTATCTATGTAACAAATACACAAAGAGCACAATCCCAAAGCAAAGGCCATTGTTATTCTATTTGCAGGAGCAATAGCTGCTAAGAAGTAGGCCTTGCAAGCACTTTCATATTAGGGAAGTTCCCAAACTGTAAAAGGTTGTGCAGCAATTGGAGAAAGTCAGCTGCACAGCACAGACTTTGAAATAAGGCTGATTTAAGTTCCAATTTCAGGTCTGCTGTTGACAGTTATATGACCTAGGGTACCCTTACCACCCTTAGGTCTGTCTCAGTTGCATCATTTTTACAATGGGAATTCTACCACTTTTCTCATTAAAAAAATTGAAGGGACTAAATAAAATCGAACTACCATTACTTTTACTGCACATCAGTCATAAATTTTAAAAAACTATGTAGAACTGATAGTAGCCTGCATTATCATTGTGTTAAAGATTTTATGGGCAGGTTATCACAAACATGGTTTTTGGTTTTTCAGAGCCATGGAAGCTTTCCTTTGAAAAAGGCAGTTATTGCACATGAACGGTCACAGATTTTAGGTCCACTTATACCATGTCTACTCGTGCTGCCTTTATTTCATAAGACAACCTATTGTGTCCAGTGGAAAATTGTTTTGGATCCATTCCAATTATATCAGGTCTATTTCACTGGAAAAGTGTCCTCCACTTCCATTGCATCTAAGGAGAGGGGCTAACAGTGATTTCTTTTCAATGGTGAGTTGCCTGCTGGAACTGGTTGTACTCAATCATTTTAAAATTATTTAATCCTGCCCATATTCCAATGCAATATTTTATTGTTTCTTTTAGTCTTTCCCTTCCCTTTTTTCTTCTTCATAAAACCAAGAGAGTCAAAAGGGAAATTCTTCAGAACTGTTTTTTCCCCTCTGAAAAATTCAGACTTCCATGTTTGTAATCAATGACCTGAATCCAAGATAATCACATTTGTTTTTCATAATCTAAATCTCAAAAAAGCTGCACAGCTTTTTCAGCCTATTTCTTTAGAAAATATCGAACTTTTCTTATGACAAAGAAATATGCAATTCTTGCAGAGAAATCATTGTTAATAAACTTAATTTATGATAAAATGCAATGACTCCTATTTTTTTTTAAAAAAGTATTTCCCATTATTGAACATGTATAGTACTCTGACTGAAACCTGTGGTGATGGGTTACAAAAAGTATACTGTCCAAGATGAAACACATTTAAAATTAAATCATGAAATCTGCTCAGAATCCCGAACTCACCAGATACCACAACCATCATCTCTTAGTTTGCTGAAAGGTCAATGGTGGAATACAAGAGTTTGGTCTGAGAGTAAGGTTTTCTCACTTCTGCATGCCCCTGTAACTTCAAGAATTGCTTATAAAAGGGTTCTTAGCAGAACAACCAAATGGGTAGAACAGCTGTTGAGTTCAGAAACATTTAAAAATAAAATCCATACTTTCGTGTTAAACAGGAATACATGAGGAATAAGAGTAGTTATATTTATTAAATGACATTTGCAAGCCTTAATACTCTGCCTATCACAAAGTGCAAAGGAAGGACATTTACAGGACAAAAGTTGGCACCAGATTTATAGCCAATAATCCTGGCTCTATTTGTCTAGTAACATTGAAATTAAAAACTGGGATGCCATAGAGCTCAAAGCCTGAATTTTTCTGTGAATGTTTCTCTTTAACCAGTACATGATGAGGAAAACACTCAGTCTTTTAGCAAATTCACTGGAAGAAAGTTTTATAACTCAGAAATGGCATTATTCATATTAACATATAATAGATAAATATGGTAACCTGGTAACCGGGTGTTGGGTACAGAAATCACTCATTTCACATCAACAACACACTCTTGGTTTTAGTTCAAAACAAAGCTTCACTGGTTCACATTGTTATCCACTTCAGCAAGGACAGAGGTGACAACATATACAGGAAGCCACTTATACTCATGGCAAACCAAACACACTAGAGGCAAAACATCTTTAAAACAACTGCTGGTAGCTGCATAAAGTGGGAAATGTCTCCCAAGCTAAATTAATCAGACCTCTATGTGCTACTGTTTTAACTAAACAGAATTTTCAGTATTATTGAAAACCCCATTTAGATAAAATATTTGCCTACAAAACTGTTATTTTAAAGTGTTATTTTGATGTCAAATTGAGTGTTTAAAGATGGAAATTCCCTCAAGTACTATGCAATGATAGCACGGTTGACAGTATCAAAAGCCAAGGGAAATGAGAATGGAAGTACTAGCGACTGCATTCATAAAGAGGTCATTTAAAACCTCTTTGCTATGATGTAAATTAAAACATGACTAGAATCTTATAAAAATAAAATTAAATTAAAAAGTTAAAGTGTCCATCCTACAAAACCCAAATAAGAAATCCAGCTAAAAATTCTTAAAAGAATTGATGTCTAAAAGCAAATTCACTTGCAAGATTCCAAACAACAGTCAATTTGCATTTTGTGGGTAGAAAAATTTGCAATTTAACATTATCAATAGGTTGCCAAAAGGAAGGATCTCCCTCATTTTCATATAGAAAGTAAACTTCACAATGTGTTGGGCCCTCAGAAGTAACTCTCTTTGTGTATTTAATTTTTCCTTTACATTTCTGTAATAATCCCCAATGCCCTTACCTAACATATGACTTGTTTTCCACAGATTTTGAACCTCAGTCCATGAAATTTTCCTTAATTGATTAGACTCTCAAACCTGGAATTTCCATGACTTCTCCTTTCCCCTGACACATCTATTGTGCCATCAAGAAGCAACTTTAAGTCTTGGAAATCTCTAGGAAAAAGCCACATAGGACTACAAGAACTACATTATTGTAAAAGTTTCCAGTTTTCTATTTATTTTCATAGTTTGATTAAAATGCTCAGCTGTCTGGGACCAGCCCTGACGGAGGGAAGGGTTAGGACCGCAACGGAGAATCCAGATGGCGCTAGAAGAGACCACTCAGAGGCAGTTTCTTCTGGGAACAGTCTGATCAGGACTGAAGCCAAATTTTATTTTGACTCCTTCCAACTTATATACCTTTTTCCATACCCTCCATCAGTGTGTCAATCACTTTGGGGGCGTACAAACTTTATGCAAATTACGTATCACGAGACTTGCAAGTTTCCAGCAAACAATTACAATTCCATGATACATGACGTGTTTCACAAAACTTACATTAAATTCACAGGTATACAATTTTTATACAGCTTGTTCAAAGTGTTCTCCACAATGTTCAATAAATCATTCACATTATACTCTTTGTTCCAGACCCTGATTAATACAAAAACTTTTCTACGTTAAATCCAAGTTTACTGACTCCTAATGTTTTCAATGATTAATAGTATCAATTTAACACTATACTATAATCTATAAGTTTACTTAAATGACTCAGTTATTCTATTAATCTATTATGGAATGTAGTGTCCTGTAATTCTATAACAATTAAAACTTATTCTTAAATTATAAAACTTACCATGACTTAAATGAATTTCCTATGTCTAAACTTTAGTTTTTGTAATGATTGACCTTTAATACTATGCTTTATCCTATAAGCCAATACCTTATCATTAATTCTTTTATAAATCGTATAGTAACTATTATATTTGAATAATGTAGCCAAAAAAAAAAAACAGCAAGCATAAATTTGCTCAAATATACTCTAAAACGTAACTATAAGTGTATAAATTATATTTTATCCTAACAAGTCTACTCTAGAAATCATATAGTAGCTTTCACAGCCCTGAGTAAGGAAATGGATGGCCACATGGCCTCAGGCTGAGGTAAACAGAGGCAGACAGAGTTTCGGTACGAAACAAAGGCATAGTCGGTATGAAACAAAGGCATAGTCGCCAAGTTAATGGCTTTGACTGCAGACAGTTTTCGGTATTTAACAGCACAAAGGCAAGGAAATGTATACCTGTAATGGGACAATAGCAATCCTTTCTGCCTGGCCAGAACGGGCAATAAGACTATGATGGTATTTAGTCTCTAATCTTAGCTCTAGGGGAAACTGCTTAAGAGTTGACTCACCAGAGAATAGAAGTTTGAAAAATATCTAGAAAGAAGTAAGATTTAGAAAGGACAAGGTCATTCTGCTGTATAACCTTTCATCAGACGTATAGAGATTTTTCTTATAAGTTTTACTGCCATGTATGCACACTGGTCATCAATCACACGCCAATATGATAGGTATAACTGACATCCTATGTCAGAGGCGATCTTCCAGATGGGCCTTTACAGGCCTCAGCCATGTAGCTATAGATGTTGGCTCCCAACACTCAGCCCTTGTCATCTTTTCTGTAAACCACGGACATTTTTACAATGGGCATAATATCATTTCCTGTATTTATGTTATGGGCACAGAGTTGTTTTACTAGTTTCTATTAATTATTTTATTATTCATCATTGGTGCTTAGACATTCATTAAGTAACAACTATTAGAGTTTAGTTGCCAAGTTATCATATCTGGCTTAACCAACACCTTTTTATACCCCTATGACTATGATCAGAACACTGTCACACCCTGTTTCATGTTTTACTTAGTGCCTAAATCCCTTCATAGCTGTCAAGTTTGCCTTAAGATAAAATCACCTTTGTGTGCTAATGCAGGTTAATATATATGTATATATACACATACTCACCTTCACCACAGGAGATACTCTTTCCTGATGCCCATAAAATATTTATTTATTTATTGGCTTACTGCTATGTTACTGTCAATTACATGACAATGACACTGGAATAACACTGGGGTGGGAATTTGTATGCCACTACATAGAATATAGGTAGAAAAAATAAGTTTTATTTCATAAAACTTTATTGCTTATTGAGAAAATGATCAATCCTATCTTATTATATTCATAAACTAAGGATCATAATGAACCAGAAATTGAATTTGGGTTGAATGACTTATTAGTTGTGCAATTTGGACAAACACTTAATACTCAATTTCTTAACTGTGAAATACCTACTTCACAGGGCTAATATGAAAATCAAATTTAAAAAAAAAAAGTACCTGGTTTTCCCTCTTCTCACCACCTTTTATTCCAGAAGGTTCCATCTGTGCTCATTGTCCCACTACTCATGGACTCTTAATAACTTGTACTATGTCTACATAAAAGTAAGTATTAAGGTGGTCAGGAAGAATTTTTCTGCTGGAAATCTAATCATTACTGAATACATTACTAGTTCTTACTACAGGAACTTAAATCAAGCAAAAGAATTTAAATCCAACCCCCATGATAAAAATCCAGAAAATAGATACAAACAACGCCAGGAAAAAAAGTGTCACATCAGAAAGTAAATCTCTGCAAAACACAGTTTCTATGTGGAAGTTGGTCATATATCTTCCAGCTTCCCCTAAATAGGTTGCTCAGTGTACAAGTGAGAACACTTGACCCCAGACATTTCCTATCTAAGATATTTGTGGATGGATTCATAAGAAAATACCTGTATACATGGATATACATAAAAATGCATGGAACTATATAGAAGACTGCAAGTATAGTTAGCAAATGATTAACAGCAGCTCTCTATGGGTGGGACAATTATAAAGATAGTGAAGTTCTTTCTTTATGCTTACCTGCATTGTCTAAATGTTCCAAAATGAAAAGGTGAGGCATCTTTATTCAAAAAGAGCTATCACAAGAGAAGAGGATAAAGTGCCATGAGGTAACTAATCTAGGAGCTCCTCACTCATCAAACCAGACTCTGGGCCTTGTAAAAGAAAATTCCAAGAATAACCCCTCAACGCAAGTTGAAGGCCCAACAAAGCCTGTTCTGTGACCTCCAGGGTAGCATAAGTCCAAGGCCATTTACTGAGCAGAGGGAAGGGAATGCCTTGAAGCAACAGAAAAACACAGAAATAAAAGTTATGAATAGAGTTGAAATCAAAGTCTGATCCCTTTGTTGTTGGTGGGACTATTAGGGGAGGCATATTAATTATTTACACACGAAAATAATACTTATGAGTAAAGTTGAAACCAAAATCCTATTCCTTTGTTGCTGTAGGACTGTTAAGGGAGGTATATTAATTATGTATCTTCTTATTGAAAGAGATAGTCCCTGATGCATATTCGTCCTTTGTAAACACACAGCTTACATATGTTTTTAAAATAAAGATCATAATACTTTTTACTAAAGGTATTTTCAAAATGTTGTATATTTTTCTTAAGGAATGTTATATTTTTTTCAATTTCCTAAAATTATAACATTTTTTTGGTATATAAAATTAATTTAGTTTAACAGCAGTCCTGAATATTCAGTTAAATTCACAATGATTTTTTTTTTTTTTTTTTTTGGTTGAAGTCTCACTCCGTTTCCCAGACTGGAGTGCAGTGGCATGCTCACGGCCAACCCAGTGTTGACCTGCTGGGCTAAGGTGATCCTTCCGCCTCAGTTTTCCAAGTAGCCAGAACTACAGGTTTGTATTACCACACCCAATTGATTTTTTCATTTATTGTAGAGACGAGGTCTCATCAAATTGCCCAGGCTGGTCTCGAACCCCTGGGTTCAGGGAATCCTCTCACCTCAGCCTCCCAAAGTGCTGGGATTACAGGCTTAAGTCACCCACAATGATCTTCCTTAATGAAATATTGTACTTTGCTATGAAAATGGAACTTCTCTCATTTATACAACAAAAAGCATAGTTATAAATAGCAAGTATACACAGAATTCACAGTGTGCTCCTTCCAGAACTTTAAGTTCAACATCTCCATAGTCAGAATGGCATATCTTGTTGGAGGTCGAAAGCTTATTATTTCCATTTTGCAGATAAGAGCTCTATGAGGTCAAGAGGTGTAGCCTAAGTTAGATCAGTAGCAAAGTAGTCCTCATTTTGTGAATATTTACCATATGCCAAGTAATATAATAAGTGTTCTGAGGGTTTATACTTTTGACTTTTAAGTAAGACAACCTGAAGTCTAATGCAGAAGTCAGCAATTTTTTTCTTAAAATGGTCAGATTGTAAATACTTGAGACTCTGTGGGCCATACTTTCTCTGTCACCACCCCTCAACTATGCCCTCATAGCAGGAGAAGACAATACACAAATGAATGGGTATAGCCATGTTCCAATAAAACTTTATTTACAAAAAAATGTGTAGGGGAACTAGGGAGTAAATTTGGCCAGTGGGGTGATGCCAATCCAAATTCCACTACATCCAACCTTCTTAACTTTGAGAGTTTCCTCAATGCTGTAAGCCTCTGTTATCTTATATGTAAAAGGGTGATAATGATCATACCTAATGTACCAGTTTATTGTAAGGATTTTTAAAAATGTATGTTAAACAATTAGCCTACTACCTGACATCAACATCTAGTAAAAGATCAGCTATGTCAGTTACTATCATCTGAATCTTCACATTTATCCTCAAAACAACCCAACCTGTGAGATGGTTATTATTTTACCCTTATTTTAGAGATAAGCAAATAGAAGCTGAAAAGTTAAGTAACTTAGTCATGTCCCCTATATAATAGATAATTGTGGGGAAAGAATCAAAGCCAGATCCACTTCCAGGAGACTTAACCACCTCTAGCTATGATTAAATACTAATGCAAGGACTTGTGGAAATTAAAGATAGGTTACTTATAGTCAGAGAATAAAACATATTCTTCCATTCTAGTGCATAAACTAATTCCAAAGATTCACTACAGACACATTTATAAACTCAATGCACAGAAGTTGTTCTTAAGCTGAAGCAAAGTTACTAAAACCACAGTTTATGTATAAGGCAGCTGCTTTTAAAGTAAATAAATCAAGGCTTTTTATTTTGAAAGTCTGGGCACAGCACATTAGTATCTCAGCCTCTCTGAAACCACCTGTTAGCAAGTTTTGAACACTGTAATTTAACAACATGCCTACAAAAGGTTCATTGTAACTCAATTTCTCTCACCTTGACCTTTACTTTCTGTTCTCAACTTTCTAGAGGTCTCACATATTCTGCAAGTGTGTCACCAACCAATTTTTTTTTTTTAAATCTAGGTAGTCACTTCTTTCACAATGAGAATATACACTCTGGTGAAGCCAATTAATACTTTTCATTCTAATCATGCTGCCTGTGCCTATCCAGTCTTACTCTCCGGTATCTATTTATCTTAAATTACAAGTGGCCTGTGGGGAGAAAGGCAGACATGGAGCACCTTACACCAGGAAAAGCAAGGAATGTGTAGACAAATCCTAAACCAAATTTCACACTGGGAGAGTCCTCCAAGACATATATCAATCAAAGATAACTTCAAACTCACTAATAGCACAATTTCACATCCTTCTTTGTGAAACAAAAAGAGAAAATGAAGCTGTGGACCACTCCCACGGCAGGCTTCCAGGCTAAATTATCTCCAGGATAATTCTTCTCTAATGTACAGTCCTTGTCACACTCTTCCTGTCCTGCAGGAACCCTCATAGGATGGCAGCCCTCCCGGATATGATGCCTTTGTTCTCCCCTCCTCTTCAACCTCACCTATTGTCACACTTGTCCAGTCCTCCACTCCTATCTCAGGCCCTTTGCAATTTGCTACTCCAGAAATGTCTGTCTTTTAGCCCAAGTCACGACCTCAGGTACACATATCTACCCTAAGCTCACATATCTCCCCTACTATGAAGATCTTGTTGGCTTACCTTAACATTAAAAATGACCCCTTCTGCCAACACTTTCATAGTTGGCATTTATCTCTCTCGAGGCACCTCTCATGCAGAATAACAATTACTTATTGGTATCTCAGTCCTCTAGGCTTCTAGAAAGTAGAGGTTTTCTTAGTTACTTTTGAATTAGTCAGTTAGTGTAGAATAATCTGTGTAGAATGGCACCTGACCTATGGGTGATGATTAAAATATATTTGTTAAATGAATGAATAAATTAGCTCATTTATAAGCTAGTCTGGAATACACCCTAAATAATACAGTTTCATGCCATCCATGTTACCAAGCCATGCCACTTCAAGTCATTTTTAGGCAAAATCATTGGTGTGATGATAAAATTAACTGGGAGAAACCACCAGAAACCATGCTGAGGCCTGAAAGGCATGACGTGGAAGTAAGAATTCATTTGGCTATTGAAAGGCTTGAAGCAGTTCTTGTTGCAAAGTTTAATGTCTTCTTAACATTTTTAACATTAGGGCTCTTTATGAAGTTCATTGTGTTAATATATTTCTAATATTTTCTCAATCATTTATTATTTACTAATCCAAACACAAATGACAAATTATTCTAACGTGTGGAGGAAAGATGACTGTATACTAGTAAAAAATCAGGTTAAACCACAAGCAAAAAAATGTACTCCTGCTGCTGAGGCCTTTTTGACCTTGTACTCTCCTTCAGCATAGGTGGCCATCTTCCCCCCAGCAGAATCCCTGACAAGGCACCTGTCTTGTTCTCCTTAATTGGGATAACATGGGAAAGTGGTTAGCACTCTGGTACAACAGGGCTGACAAAGACTGACCAATTCCTTCTTCATTCTCCTCTTCTCTTCCCTGGACCTTGTTAATTTCTTCCCTCTTATGAGTCTGAATCCAAATCTAAGTTTCTTGGCCAATACCATGCTAACACTATACTGAGTAGAAGAACAACCACATTCTGGAATTGTTATTTTTGGGGTAGGAAGAAACTTTTCTCCATTCTAGCCACAGATTAATTTCTCCAAGCCGTGTCATGGTGTCTGAAATTATTATACTGTAGAAGATTCCCTTTTTTCCTTGAATTTATTCTCTTGGAGCTGCTCATGAAAATGCAAATGATCCTGAGAAGAGCAACATTTTCAGTCAACACGACCTGATTGCAACAAGGGTTACGGACAATAATGGCCCCAGGCCGATGAGGTCCAGGTTTGAAAGATTAACCAGGTATTCAGGTGTAATGAGTTTCACAGAGGAGGGAGAGGATAGCTAAACAAAGACAAACCTTACAATTTTGCCAGTAACCTCTTCTGCTTTAGGTGACAACTGTCTAAGTCCATTACAAACACCTGCTCCATCAAGGCCTCTCAATCTTGACTGTACTTGGAAACTAGAAACCTGGATTAGACCCCTTTGTTTAAAATATGGACTGCATCCTGCACCTTTGGGAGGCTGAGGTGAGTGAATTGCCTGAGCCCGTGGGTTCGAGACCCGCCTGGGCAGCGAGACCTCATCTCTACAATAAATCAAAAAATTAGCCGGGTGTGGTAGCGCACGCCTGTAATGAGACTTCAACTCAAAAAAAAAAAAAAAAAAAAAAAAAAATATATATATATATATATATATATATATATGTACTGCAGTGCAATTGAAGTTTCAGTATCCTCAGATGCACTCTGTCTTTTCTAAATATTGGAAAAATTATTGTTCTTCAACACAGCTTTAAGGACATCTAGCTCTTCATCTATGGTAGCCTGCAACTATATGACTGAATTGCACCTTAGACTCTTTCCCATCCAGTGTTTTTACCTCACTGTCTCAAGATAGGTGAGTTCTATGAACTTATTACTACCATTCCTTCTCATGTCCAGGAATGTTTCCTATCCTCTGACTCAAATATTTTCCCTTCCTTCTTTAAAAATAAAGTTCAAAGTTATAGTTATTATGGAGGGAGGTGTCTTTTCTCCTTTACCAGACTGTCTATCCTACTTTTACTATTCTATTTAAAAATAGAAAAATAGGGGAAACCCCTTTGGGTCCCCTCCCACTGTGGGAACTTTTCTGTCCTCTCCATAAATCCTGCTTTCTGAAAATATAAAATAAAAATAGACATAGAAAAATAAGATTGGCAAATGTTTTAATTTAACTTTGGCATTTCCAAATCGAATCCACTACTTTACAGATGAGTTCACTAAAATACAGAGATATTACTGTAAACTATATAAAGACAGTTGAAAAGGAGGAGTCTGGGACCTAAAAGGTTTAGTACTTTGCAAGATGTATGCTTAACATACAACAATAAAATTTGTAAAATATTTAAAATATGACTTAAGCCTGGCTCGGTGGCTCAACCTGTAATCCCGCGCCTTTGGGAGGCTAAGGTGAGTGGACTGCCTGAGCCCGTGGGTTCGAGACCCGCCTGGGCAGCGAGACCTCATCTCTACAGTAAATCAAAAAATCAGCCGGGCGTGGTAGCGCATGCCTGTAATTCCGGCTACTCGGAAGGCTGAGGTGGAAGGATCACTGGAGCCCGGCAGGTCGAGGCTGCGGTGGCTGGGAGCAGCCACTGCACTCCAGTCTGGGCGACAGAGTGAGACTCCAACTCAAAAAATAAATAAATAAATAAAAATAAAATATGACTTAATATTTTATAAAACACCATAACCCTACACATTGCCAAAGAAACCTACTGTGACCAATTGCAATTTGATATTTTAAACTGGAAGCATCATAAGCATTAAAATGAAAAGTTAACATAACTATGACCATTATTTTGAACTAATAAATTAAGATCTTTTGAAATACTAATCACAGCCTTTATATTTCTGCTTGCTTTAAATTTTAATTATTGAAACAATGGCTTAATCATTTTAATAATTCCCAATCAAATTTAAATGCAACATAGATAATATTGATTTTAAATATAAGATAATTCACAATAATTACAAAAACATAGAATTATAGTTGGAAGGAATATGAGCAATGATATACCAATAAATGCTTAACAACCAGTTGGGGAAGATGGCACCTGATTTGTAGCACTTCCCAATTTCCATGGTGCAGTTACTTTCCCTATTTCAAGTTACTAAAGTGGGGGTCACCAATCATGAAGTGAGAAAGAGCTAAGTACAATGGACTCTCACAAACCCATTCACACTAGCTCCAATAAATCACTGAATACAAAGGAACCGACAGTGCAGCTTCTTCATTCCTGAACCCCTGCCATAAAACTGACCATATCGAGCCAGGCTCAGTGGCTCAGCCTGTAATCCCGCGCCTTTGGGAGGCTGAGGTGAGTGGATTGCCTGAGCCTGAAGGTTCGAGACCCGCCTGGGCAGGCGAGACCTCATCTCTACAATAAATAAAAAAATTAGCCGGGCATGGTAGCGCGCGCCTGTAATTCTGGCTACTCGGAAAGCTGAGGAGGAAGGATCGCTGGACCCCAGCAGGTCAAGGCTGCGGTGGCCGGGAGCGGCCACTGCACTCCAGTCTGGGCGACAGAGTGAGACTCCAACTCAAAAAAAAAAAACAACAAAAAAAAAACTGACCATATCTTTATAATCCACTATACCCTGAACACACAACGACATACACCTATACCTATACATTACTGTGTTCATTTATTTACCTACTCGATTCTAGTGCACAAGCTTCTGTTCTTTTTGGATGTGAAACACAGTAGAAATACATCTTACTTCAGACCCTACCCAGTGTACATATATATGTGCAGTTGCGTGTACACATACACAAACAAGTGAAACTGAAATGGAAGCCTTATAAAACAAGACACACTAAATGCAGTGCATTAAAGTTTTCTTTTAAAAAAAATTTTTATTTTAATCATGTGGGGTACAACTCAGGGGGAGGTATACAAATGTTCATGATGCAGGTACCCTTGTTGATGAGGTATGTCCCCACCTACCATCTCCTGGCAGTTTCCCACTACTGCCAATTCCACCCCCGCTCTCGCCATTTCCCACTACAATTTCCCACTAAAATGTTCAATTATCTTCCATTTCATTTTTAAAATTCTGATCTTGATCTACTAAAATGGACTCATATCCCACTATTTGAGTAGCAACCCAGAGTTTGAAAAATGATGCTGTAATAGACTATAAGCTCATTGAAGATAGGATCATATGTCATTTGTCTGTATCTATTCCTCCATCTAGCAGTAATTATTGAGGCCCAGAAAATTAAGTAACTTGCCCAAAGATGCATCTGCTGTGGCTGATAAATGCTCCCTCCAGGCAAGTGTTAATTCATGCCTCAGGATCAGGATATGTTCAGCTTGGCACCGAAAGCTAGAGGATCTTCCAAAATGGCCACCCCTTCACCAGAAGTTAACATGGAAGTTTTTTCCTAAATGGTACTAACCCTACCATTGAAAAAAGTTTAGCCCTTTACCCACTGTGACCCTGGGACCCTGACAATTTGCCTAGGAAGACTGCATCTGAGGGGTTCCCATCTCACTATTCTTGATCATAATCACCCCTCAAAACTGTTAAAAAGAAACCCATGTTTTTCACAAAATAACACTTTTCAATCTTAAAACACTGATTAAAATTATATTATACAGAATAAACATACTGTCTATATAATGCACATGAACGCCAGCTCTCTAAAAGCCAGAAGTCAAAGATTTAGTAGGAGAAAATACTTACTCAGGAAAATAAAATCAGAATCCACAGTCTTTTCAGTGTTTGTGTACCACATGCTTTTTTATAGGTGCTATTAAATGTACACTATAGTTTCAAGACAATTCAGATAATCATCTTCACTAAAATACACAACACCATTAATCATCGCAGTGTCACTGAGTGCTCCAATTTAACATCTTGGGGATTTCCTCCCCTTCTTCATCATTTATTTGCCAATATTTCCTTGTTACGAATATCCCCCTAGTGACTTTCCCTGGCAGTCATGGCTGTGCTGTCTACTGTGTCTACCTTGACTACAAATAACAACAATTCTTTCAAAAGCAAGTCCTTGAGATGCTTCTTACAGTTAGAAGAGATGATTTACTATGGGCCAAATTCCTGGTGGTCCCACCCAGGGTCCTGAATTTAAGTTGACAAACCTCAGCCTCTAAGTAGATAGTAATTTCAGACACAGGAAACTGGCTTAATTAAAAATGAACAACAGTTGACTGTTGATCGCCACTTACGTGGTCAATAATCAAATGCTGCTGTGTTAATATGGTCCTTAAAGGACTCCCTTCTTCTACAACAAAAGGTTTCTTCAAAGTATCCATGAATCACAAAAAGCTACAAAATCCTTAACAAATTACAGAAATTTGGTCACTAAGAGTCACAAGAAAGAATTCACAAATAACAAAGATTTTTAAAAATAATAATCATAAACAACTCCACATTATAAATACCCCAATTCTGATGAATAGAATAACATCATCTATGCAGCAGGCTAACAAGAAATAAAGCCAGAGGTGAATATACATACATAGTAAAGAAACAGTCAACTAAACCATGCCAGGCAGACAATAATCCCAGCTCCATTCAGTATCCATTTTGTGTCCATTTTAGAGAGCAGCCTTCCAGCCACCAGAATTTCAGGATCATTTTAAAATGGAAACTAAAAAATAAAATACTCTACAACCAGTTGGAGGAGTAAATGAAAGCAGAACTCACCAGCTTGTATTCAGAAAGTATTTTTAAGGGAAAAAAAGGTGTTTCTTGAAATGACACTACTGCAAAAGAAGAGGAAGAAGACAAAAGCACACCAAAGTATATTTGCAAAATATATTAGAAAGACTAATGCCTTCAGTAGAATTATGTTTAAGTTACTTTACATTTTCTATAGGGGAATTTAACTAAAGACTAGTGTGGCTTCAATCAATATTCTGTAACTTTTCTGGAAAGCATAAATTTCTATTTTTTTTTTCTTTTTGGGGAGACTCCAATTAGATTACTGTTTGAAAAAAAAAATCTTCTCAGCAACAGCAATGCAAGTCAAAATATAATATATTAAAATGCCTTTTCTTCCCCAAAGCAGAGTATTTACTTCAGTGATAGTAACAACACCTTGTTACCCAAAGTTCAGATTCTGTTAAGTAATGGACAAAGCAAATGGCAGCAAAGACAGAGGACTCAACAACAATTTAACTGTCCTATAAGGTACATAGTAATTAGCTGCAAAGCTCTGAAATCTTAGCTAGCATGTTAAGTCTGCTATATGACAGTATAATTTGACTTCTTAAAGGATTATGCAAATTACAACTCATCATTCCATTACAGGATTGAAAAAAAGTGACAGCTAATTTATACATAACACACCTCTCAAATCCCTAAGATGTATAGCATCTGTGCAATGAATTTTGCCGAGATTTTCTTGCATATAAGTACTTGTGTATTGCAATATAAAGAAGCTTACCTAAGAGCTTAAATACAGTCATTAAAAAATATTTTAGACTACAATTTCAAAAAATAAACATTTTTTTCTGTCTTGATTTCAGAGGCAAATTGTTTTGGTTGTTTGTGTTCGGTTTGTTCCCCCCCCGCCAATAAATTAGATAAAAATAAGGTTTCGCCGGGCTCGGTGGCAATCAGCCTGCAATCCCGCGCCTTTGGGAGGCTGAGGTGAGTGGATTGCCTGAGCCCGTGGGTTCGAGACCCGCCTGGGCAACTTGGCGAGACCTCATCTCTACAATAAATCAAAAATCAGCCGGGCGTGGTAGCGCATGCCTGTAATTCCGGCTACTCGGAAGACTGAGGCGGAAGGATCGCCGGAGCCCAGCAGGTCGAGGCTGCGGTGGCCGGGAGCAGCCACTGCACTCCAGTCTGGGTGACAGAGTGAGACTCCAACTCAAAAATTAATTAATTAATTAATTAATTAATTAAATAAACACAAATAAGGTTTCAAAACAGGATATTTTTTTAATAGCTGGCAACCACAAGCACTAATGCACGAGCCAGAAGGAAGACTCAAAAAATTTCAACATACCTCTGGTAGGTAGATTCACAGTAGATTCCATCATAGCTGTAGATTTTCCTACATTCTGATTGGTTGGGCAGAGGATGCTGGGCAGTTATTCTGTAGAGGCATCAAAAACAGACATGACTAGAGATTCTCTACAGTCAACTGGAATGCAGGATAACAAGTATGTTGAAATTCAATATATTTTGCTTTTACGTTTTTGAGCTCTACACACAATTGTAATGTGTACACACATTTTAGAACATTAACTTCCACTTTTAGAAAACTGCAGTCAGAGAAAAGCAACTTTTTCAGTTCTTAATCAGAACAAATTTTTAAAAAAATCTCAGAGTCAAAAAAGTGGAAGAAAAGAGACACAGGTCTAAACCTTCACTCATTCTCCAATTCCCATGATTATATCCTAAAGGAAATGTTAAAAACAAATGTCATGAGTGGTTTTGTTATAGAATTGCCATTAGTTCAGTCATGCATTACGATTGTAGGCAACTGTACATTAGCTATAAAACCTTAGTCAAATTCATATATTGTTCAGCTTTATTCAATTTATATATAGTTTGTATGCTTCTAAAGGGAAGTGATACGGCTTACAGAACTAAACCCAATTAGGGATGAAAACACAAGAAAGACCGTCGGAACACAAGTTAGATGTTAATAGGCACCTGAGATGAGCTGACTACAGTGGCTCCAGGTTTCTTGGCAGTTAAGAAAAAAGTGGGGGGGAGCTTAGACAATTTTCATCTGTATTACTTAAGCATATAAATTTACTGAGACTCCCTGTATTATATAGACGTAAAAAATGCTGAGAAGCATTCTGACCATTTCTTCCAACTGAAAATCTCTGAGGAGGAGGAGGAGGAGGAGGAGGAGGGCCTCGCTGCCAGGACGCCTCCGCGGCCCCAGGTTTCTTGACCTCCAGAAAGAAGAAAAATGGGCGTCTTGCATTCTAGAAGTTCATTAAGAGTCTGAAATCAGGGACTTCTTTCAGACTTGGACATGCTAGTCAAGGAGCAATGAGACCCAACGGGCCCAATACTGGAAATAAGATATGCCAGTTCAAACTGGTGTTTCTGGGCGAGTCCGCAGTCAGCAAGTGGAGCCTGGTGCTTCCCTCTGTGAAAGACCAGTTTCATGAATTTCAAGAGAGTATCATTGGGGCTGCTTTTCTAACCCAAACTGTGTGTCTTGATGACACTACAGTAAAGTATGAAATCTGGGATACAGCTGGCCAAGAAAGATACCATAGCCTAGCCACAATGTATTACAGAGGAGCACAAGCCACCATAGTTGTGTATGATATCACAAATGAGGAATCCTTTGCAAGAGCAAAAAATTGGGTTAAAGAACTTCAGAGGCAAACAAGTCCTAACATTATAATAGCTTTATCAGGAAGCAAGGCTGACCTAGCAAATAAAAGAGCTGTAGACTTCCAGAAAGCACAGTCCTATGCAGATGACAAGTTTATTATTCATGGAGACCTCAGCTAAAACGTCAATGAATGTAAATGAAATATTCATGGCAATAACTAAAAAATTGCCCAAGAATGAACCACAGAACCCAGGAGCAAATTCTGCCAGAGGAAGAGGAGTAGACCTTACTGAATCTACACAACCAACCAAGAGTCAGTATTGTAGTAACTAGACCTCCAGTTTGAACTAGCTGGAATGAATATTCTTCTGCTTCCTAAATGTTAATAACAATGGAATTGGAGCATTTAACCAGTCCAGTATGACTTCTAAAAAGAAGAGACTTATGATAGAATCAAGTTTCTAATACAGAATTGTTTTAAGTATTTTGAACTTAATTTTTAATAACATGCATGTGTCCCTCTGACTAATGTTTCAGCAATAGAAAGGGAAAATGAGAGCTATGTGTATGCTTGTTTCATTGAAAGGTTAGGGGCAGAAACTTCTCATTACTAGGGACACAGATAAATGACCGTCTGGACCCAGTTAACCAGCCAGTTTCTTCACACTGGTAGTCACCTGTGACAAAGATTTGGAACTTACTAATTTGGGCTTTCCAAAAACTTTTTTGGAAGGGGATTCTAAAGTTTTACTTAGCTACAGTTTTCAGGCAAATGGTAGTTTATCCTGGTACTTACATTTGAAAAGTATACGTTCCACATTTTAATGAATTAATCACAAGAAAACAGTCCCATGTCTCCGAGGCTTGGGGGAATGAATATTAATGGCATCTGAATTATAACCAGTCCTATTATTTTTTAAATGGGGTAAAAGTTGAATGTAATCCCATCTTGTTTTAGAAATATGAGAACTGATAAATGCATCTTATGGATCGTGTTCCCGTCAAATGTGTGAGCTCTTCAACAGAAATGAAACAAACCAGGTGTCTGTGATTTCTATTTAATCACTGCTGGCCATTACATAGGTTTCATTGTCAGGGGGCAGGGAGAGGGCTTTTGTTCCCTTTTGACATAATATCGTCAATGCACTAACAATTATGTATATTCAAGCTTGATTATTTTACATTTGCTCTTCAGCTGTACTGTAAATAGGGTACTGCACTGTAATCTCCATATATGTAATGCTTTTCTGTATTTTTTTTTTTTTTTTTTTTTTTGAGTTGGAGTCACCCAGACTGGAGTGCAGTGGCCACTCCCGGCCACCGCAGGCTTGACCTGCTGGGCTCCGGCGATCCTTCCACCTCAGCCTTCCAAGTAGCTGGAACTACAGGCACGCGCTACCACGCCCGGCTCATTTTGATTTTATTGTAGAGATGAGATCTCGCCAAGTTGCCCAGGTGGGTCTTGAACCTGTGGGCTCAGGCAATCCACACACCTCAGCCTCTCAAAGGCGCTGGATTACAGGCTGAGCCACCGAGCTCGGCTCTTCTGTAATATTTAAGAGTCGCTTAAACATATACAGAATGTACAGTTACTAAACAATTATTTCTTTCTCTCCCCCCTTGAAAGGAAGGAGCTTAGGTTGTTCCTACATGGTTAGAACCATAATAAACAATGTACCCATAATTTGTAACATAAAGTATTATGATACGTTAGTAACAATCTTGCAGCCTTGTTTTCCAAAGTTCATTTTATTTCGATCAGTTCAGTATATTGCACTAATTATTTTAGGTATTTTCATTATATGAATTCTATCATGTGACAGAGATGATTTAATCTATTTAAGTGTTGGACTGCTAGGAGAACTTGTATCTTTACAATAATGCAGAATTAGGAAAAATTGTTCACCAGTGTTTCGTTTTATATTGAGGTGCTCAGGTTGGAATAAAGTGGTATCAAAAGCCAAAAAAAAAAAAAAAAAGAAAGAAAAAAGAAAGGAGCAGGTTTAAAAGATTCAAAAACAGGTTCTACCTGCAAATAAATGTTGGCCATTAAGTTTGCTAAAACAAATTCTGAGAAGTTGTTTTGAAGATATAATACCCCCAGTGACAGCAAATGATATGTTTCAGTTTTGTTTTTTTTTAAAGAATTGATTTGGTCTGAAATCACATTGAAATACTCCATATTTCTTGTTAGTGTCATTATATGCTTTAAAATTGACTTCTTATATTTTGCTCTAAATTAAAAATTAAATTACTGAGAAGCTTTGACTATGAACAGTTTGAAGCAGTCAAAGAACAGCCAATGTTACCTGATTCTCAACAATGTTGAAACAAACTAACTTATTCAGAAAGGGTTTTAGGTAGAGAGGGAGGGGGAAATAAAAGAATGCCACTTTTTTTTTCCATGACAGCAAAGGTTATAGTGGAATTTTCATTTACATCCTGTGCACCATAGAGGAAATTGTCAGGTTTACAAAGTAAGACAAAACATCTACAGGAATCAAACCCCCAAACCATCATTTACTTAACACTTTGTGTTTCACCTTTCTTGCTACAATATGTTATCATCAAAAAGCTACTGGGTTCATTCTCTTTACCTGATTTTGTTTTTAAAGGTTAAATACTGCCAGGAAAAAGTTAAAATATGCCTTTCAACTGTGAAACTATTATGAACTGTGGCTTCTGCCTATCAAACAATCCACATTCCCTTCCCTTCATGTCACTCCTGTCTAGCTGGATTCATCATACAGCTTGAGGTAGAACTTAAGTGCGTTTACATACACGTGAAACGTGTAAGCTATGACTAGTTTTAACTCAGGGCAGAATTTAAATAATTAGTTACAAGAAGTCAAGCTAAGGGGAAAAGGAGGAAAGAGATGGTTAGAGGTACAGTAGTAAATTGTTCCATTTTTTGCAGGTAATCTAAATGCAAACTAGAAGCAACTTATCATGAGAATGGATTTTCCACCATCTGGTCAAATAACAGGGGATTTGTCTAGTGGCAAGCAAAGAATAGAACGATGTGAGAAAGATTAGTGGGCAAGTCCTACTGTTGGCTAAAATGTATTTTATGCAAACAAGAAGAGATGACACCTTAGCAATTACACATATCAAAAACTACAGAAGGCAATCCATCTCTGAACAGGCCATTTGAAAACAGGCTAGTTCATAACAAAATGGATTTTTTTTAAGCAATTGCCTGCCATAACAGTTTGATGCATGACAAGCTTAGGAAGTCACATTTCACATTCAACTGAAACCTCAACTAACTAGACCCTGGTTTTCAGTGATACGTAAGATATTAACCCCCCTAAAAAAAAAAAGTGTTAAAGCAATATAAATGGCGGGCTTAAAAAAACGACAAGAGAAGCCAGGCTCGGTGGCTCAGCCTGTAATCCTGCGTCTTTGGGAGGCTGAGGTGAGTGGATTGCCTGAGCCCGCGGGTCCGAGACCCGCCTGGGCAGGCGAGACCTCAACTCTACAATAAGTCAAAAAATCAGCCGGGCATGGTAGTGAGTGCCTGTAATTCCGGCTACTCGGAAGGCTGAGGCAGAAGGATCGCCGGAGTCCAGCAGGTGAGGCTGTGGTGGCCGGGAGTGGCCACTGCACTCCAGTCTGGGTGACAGAGTGAGACTCCAACTCAAAAAAAAAAAAAAACAAACCACAAAAGAAAGAGAATTCAAAATTACAGTCAGAAAATCAGAAGCAAGAGACTGCCAGGAACTCACACTTTTTTGTCTAAGTATATCCACTGTCCTAGCAAAGTGGATTATTTCCTGGGGAAATGTAACCAGAACTGGCTCCCTTGGTGGCAGTATCATGAAACATTAGCAAGGATTAAAGACATCATCTAAGCTGAGTTCCACTTGGTAGTGACCCCAAAACATCACTTTTGCAGTTCTTTAAAAGGATTTTGTTTTCTAGTTATTATACATAAATGCTGGCTGTTCTCTTGAGTTAATATGTAGGGGGTTTTCTTCTTAATTTAAGAAAATATTATGAGTATATCAAATCACATGCACCTTTGGACTTGAGCAGTTTCTGTCATATTCCCCAGAGAGCCTAAGATAATGTACATAGCTCAGTTCCTGAGTGGTCAGTTTGTGGTGGTGGTTGTTGTTTAATATGTATCAGGTAACAATGTACCAGAGAACAACTGACAATCTAAAGATTGCATTGCTGATTTTAAGCCCATATTTAGAAGTATTTAAAATTTACTAAGCCATATTTTAAAGACATTTCTGAGGATAATGTATCCTTTACCACTCTCTTGGGAATTGTATTTTCTAATCCAGGTGTCTGAACTGCAAGTTTTATGGCTATTACATGAAAACATTAATACCTACTCATAATTTTGAACTCTTTTACTGAATTAAGATTAACATTTTAAAATTTGTTCCTTTATAGTTTTCTAAATAAAATGCACTTTTTATTTGTTCCCTTACATTAGTATTCTAAATAATCATTTTGCCTATAATTTTTACTTTTCAACATTTTGAGAGTTTGAGAACAGTCTTTTCATCAAGAAATTTGTTCTCCCTGGTTCCTCATATCCAGGGTCAAAGGCTCCATAAGTGACAGTGACTAGGATTTTAGCATCTCCTATGCTCAAGGAGCTTGAAAGCTGCATCAGTCTAACCGAACAAAATTTTTTGTCCTGTAAGGTTCTGTTATAATCATTCATAACTACAAATGCAAAAAACAAAACAAAACAAAATAGAAGCAAAAAAACAGAGCCTGTGGTGCTTTTAGAATACAAAGGTAGTTTTTCAGAAAAAAAAATATCTATACTAATACGTTACAGCAGATGGAACTGCAGTTAAGAGTTCAAGTTCTATAATCAGAGTTTTTGAGTTTGGTGGATCCTAGATCTGCCACTTAGTAGGATGAATTTAGGCAAGTTAAGCTCTTTTAACCTCAGTTTCCTCATATGAAAATATCATCAGGGAGATGCAAATCAAAACCACACTGAGATACCACCTAACTCCAGTCAGAATGGCAATTATCAACAACTCAAAAAATAACAGCTGCTGGAGAGGGTGTGGAGAAAACGGAACACTTCTACACTGTTGGTGGGAGTGTAAACTAGTGTAACCTCTGTGGAAAGCAGTGTGGTGATTCCTAAAAGCTTTAAATATCAACTTCCCATATGACCTCACAATCCCCCTACTGGGAATATATCCGGAAGAACTCAAATCACTCCATAAAAAAGATACCTGCACACGTATGTTTATTGCAGCATTGTTCACAATAGCAAGAACCTGGGAGCAACCATGCTGCCCATCAAAAGAGGACTGGATTAAAAATTGTGGTATATATACACGATGGAATACTACACAGCCATAAAAAAGAACAAAATCATGAATTTCACAGCAACCTGGATGGAACTAGAGTCTATAATATTGAGTGACTCTCAGAAAAACAAAGGTCTGAGTGTCACATGTTCTCACTCATATAATGGACCTTGAACATTCAACCTAATACTATAAGAAAATGACTGACAGTAGTGGGAAACTATGGGGGGGAGGGAGATGGGATTAACGGTAGCAAATATCTGTCTGGGGATGGGGAAGCACCTCTTATCAATAGGGTGCCTGAATGAAACATATTTGTATACCTAACCCTTAACTATACCCCACAACATCATAATAAAAAATATTGATTATAAAAAAAAAAGAAAAGAAAATGGGCATACAAATATTCACTTCACTACATGCTTAGGAAAACTACAAAAGATAATTGTGTAAAATGCTTAGCCCAGAACTTGCACATAGAACACAAATTAGGTTACCTTTTAATAACAGTAATTATCCTCCTAAATGTCAAAATTAGCAAACCCATTGTAGGGTCAAATATTATTATAAACCATAGGCTGAAAATGGAAAACTGCAGATTTCGTTCAAAATGTGTCTTGCACCGTGATCTTTTAAGACTTTCACGGTGATGCTTTAATTCTTCTGGTATATAGGCTGTGCTCTTGATAGACTTTTGCTTCACAATAATTCATCATCTCAAATGGTGATTTAATTAATATAACATTTATAAAAATGCATTTGCTTAGTAAATGCATTTTATGCCATCAGCAATAATGTGTTAAGTTCTAGTCCCTCCCTTTTAAGAGTTATATAGATAAGATGAAGCAGAATTAGGAGAGCGTGACATAGTCAGAGACCAGGGGCAGGACAGATGATGAACCATTAAGGGAACTAGTTCAGAGAGAAATCGGGAAAATTGCTAGGTTTCAAACACCTGAAATGTTGACTTGGAGGAGATACCTATTTGTTACGAGCACAGAGAGGACTTGGGTCCAATGGTTGAAGACATAAGGTAGATTCCTGCTTAAAATAAGGAAAAATTCCAAATGGCCAAATCCTAGTCAGGGATGAAATGAGTGAATTTCCTGTCACTGGTAGTGTTTTGAACCAGTTTGAACATCCGCTTGACCAGAGTCTAGAACAGAAGAATCAAGTATCAAGCTGGTAACTGGAAGAAGTCCATTTTAACAAGACCTGAGAGTCTGCTTCCAATTAGACTTTTCCCCCTAGATTATAACAATATCTACAAAATGCCATTAGCACTAACTGAAAGATTCCTGCAGTTCCTATTTTTCTGGAAAGCTAACAAGTTTTACATAGTAATAAACTTTAAGGTAAAACAAACAAACAAAAAGCCTAAGAGGGTAATTTGGAAAGTATTTGAACCTAGTACAATTATTCTCCAGTGAATCAGACATATGGGGATTAGATACATCCCTCTTTCTATTTCTCTGTTTTCTTACTTCTCTGATGTTTCAGAGTCTAAGCATTTGTCCATTTGTTGGGAGACATGTCTAAGTAATGATTAGGAGCCTAAGCTTTGGAATCAGACATGAGTACAAATTCTAATTCAGCCACAGACAAGCTATGTGACACTGAAAAGGGGGCACTGTCTGTCAACATGTAATGAAAACAATAAATGTTAGTTCACATGGATTAGAGATGATGATGTATCATAGTATCTGGGACAACATAAAGGGTTGTAACCTTATAACTATTAATTCACTCATGCAACAAACATTTACTAAGAATTACCTAAGTTAGTCATTGTGCAGGTATATCAAGATGTGCTAGCTAAACTCTGCAGACATATATCCAAGAAGCCCACAGACACCATTGCCAACTAGGACTATGCATTGTGACATGTTACAATCTAGGATACAGAAGACTTATAATCACAGAAAGATGACCTCAAGATTGGCTTTGAGCTACATTTTGTAGGTCCTGTAAAAAAGGATCAGTGCCCTTTATAAAAATCTTCCCTTCCCAATTATGTATACATACATCATCTTCCTTCACACTGAAGGCTGTATACCCTCTTGGCAAATGAGAGCAAGAGTGCTAGCCTGTACCTGGAACTTTGATGCAGTAAGTGTTAGAATAAACATACTGTCAAACCTCTCAGCCACTGAGTGTCTCAATTCCACTCTGAGATGGTTGTGCTCAGTAAAATGGACTATTTACCATTCTGACGTATTTCTCCATTAATTTTGGATTCTGGGAAGTAGTTCTGAAACATAATGGCTGATGAAACTATGCCAGTGCCATGCCAAGACCTAGACAAGGAAACAAAGACATTAAAATACAAGTTCTCTGTGGCTTTCCTGTTAATGGTGGTGAAAGGGTGTGTAGAAATCAACAGGCAAATGGGGACTGTGGGGAGTCCTCCCAAGGTCCAAGCAGCTCAGGAGGCCAAACCAACAATTTCAAGAACAATGGTTGGATTAAAGCTATGCCTGAAAGCACTACCTGACTTCAGGAATCTGAAGAGAAGGAAAGAGTGATTTCCAATATAAAATGGCTACACTTTGTCCTTAGGACTACTTCATGGTGAGTGGATCCCTACATTGCTAATCCCCCTCGGAGTTCATTTTAAGGAAGTAGGACCCAACACTAAAAGAATTATGAGCGTGAATATAGTAGGTTAGGATGACAAGTTTTCTCTGAGCAAGAATAACCTCCATTTTTGTAATAACTGACAGCCTTCAAAATAATCTGGATGATAGCCATTACTCTATATTGATCTTTTTATTTGAAAATAAGGAAACTATGACTTTGAGCATTCAAGCCACACAACTGATACTTGAGCACAGCCTAGTTTCTAGATCAGCTTTTCTGATCCCAAGTTGAATACTTCTTTCTCCAAACAACAGCTTACTCTCTGAAAAGAACTATTATTCCCACCAGCAAGTTCTGCTGTAAGAAAAATTTATCTACAATGCAAATAATCATCTCTAAATGATCTATACCGATTTCCTAAACTTTTTTTCATTAAAGCACAATAAATCCCAGATGGACAGCTTTCAGAGCTAGAAAAAAAGACCTAACACAAACCTGTCTTTTTATTAAAGAAAAAAACTCAAGAAGGTCAAGAGGCATGCAGACTGAAACCAGGGAAGTAGTAACAGAGCTGGATATAGACTCAGATACAGGGCAATATCCTTTACACTTAAGGACACTTCCAAAAAGCACTTAACAAAAACAAACAAAAAAACTTTCTATGCTTAAGAAACCTCAACATTCATGTTGGGGGTTTTCCTGATCACCTTCTACTGTGCCTATGTCCTTCAGGATCTGTTTTGAAACAATTGGAGACATGTTCTTATCTACCAATGTTTTATTTTCTACTTTTCTTTTTTTAAAATTTTTTTATTTTAAAGATGAGGGGTACAACTCAGGGTTAGGTATACAAATGTTCATTATGTAGTTACCCTTGTTGATGAGGTGTGCCCCCCCTTCCCTGGCAGTTTCCAATTACTGCCAATCCCGCCCCCACCCCGGCAGTTTCCCACTACTGCCAATCCCTTTCTTATAGTACTATGATAATTGTTCAAGATCTGCTTATGAGTGAGAACATGTGGTACTCAGACTTTGTTTCTGTGATAAATCACTCAGTATTATAGACTCAGGAACAATCATGTGTCCAGGGTTCATTAGAAACAGGTACAAGTCATTAAATGGTTCCAAATGCATAAATTAAGATTCACCCATATTCTGCTCCCTGACATTAGGGCTTCTGGTTATCCTGTGATTTCTTCACACCTTTTGTCCTGAGTAGAGGACAGCAGCATGCACAATGGAGATTTGGGTTTTCAGAGGGGGGTCTCATTCAAGTCTCATTTCAATTATCTTATTGGTTACCAACCAACTTTACCACTGCTGATTAACCGTGCATATGTTTGAAGAAATATTTTAGGCAATCAAACTGCTTGGCTTACTAAAACTATTAAAGTAACAATGGAAAAGTTATATGTTCTAAGTTACTTAAGAATTATCTTAACTAATAAACACTATATCCTTTCTCAGGCTAATTTTAACATTTTGGCTTCAAATTTTACCTTACATGCTAATGATTCCCAATTCTCTACCCTCAGCTCTCATCTTAATTCCAGACTTATGACCTGCATATTCATTTATCTATTGGAAATTTCTATTGAGAGTTTCCATTTTATCTTTTAAAAATGGAACCCATCACCATCCCTCCCTAAAGAGCTCTTATAACCTGCTGTACTTACCTCAGAGATCAGCCCCACACCTTCCCCAGATAGCTCTTCCACAAATGGGCCTTGATCTTTCCTTCCCTCATTCCCCACTTGCAAGTAGTCACTAAGTCTTTTACATTTGTCTCCTAAATATCTGGGCAAAGTCACTTTTTTATTCACAGTGAACTATGCTTAGTTCAGGTATAATCCCCTCTGGATCACTACAGTATCCTCCTCCAAGTTCTCCTGACTTTTAGACTCACCTCCCTCACTCCAACAGTGCAAGTTTCATGAAAATTCTCCCAGAAAACAGGTTGGCATACAAGACTCGTTTTGATCCAGCCCCTCCCTACCTCTGCAGCTACATCCATCACCATTTTTCCACACTTACCCTTTGCTTATCACTGACCCAAAACTCTCACAGCCTCCATGCTCTACATAACTACATGCCTCAGAACATGCCATTTTCTCTCCTACAATGGCCTTGACTCTTAATTGCTTATGATTTTTACTTAACCATCATCAGAAGCACATCTTTCACCTGCTACAAATTTTCATCTAGTAAAGCTTTTGTTGTTTTGTTTCCTTTTGTTGTTGTGAAAGTGTGAACTCTAGTTGAGAATATCCTTTATGCTTTAGAATTTCAATTCTAAAAACTGCTGTAAAGCTAATAAAGCCAGTGAGAATGCACAGGGAGGTGTTTCTGTGCTGCTATCCTTATAGTCTAGATCGTCTATATCTAAAACCACCTCAGAAAAGGCTCAAGAGAGGATTAAGACAAATTATGTCTATACACTGTGAACATCAATCCTAAAACAGCCCAGTTTCCCTTTTGTTTAATCTGAAGGCTCTAGAAATAAATGTACCTTCCTTATAAGGCAATTACTCTAAACATTTTCTACATAGCCTTAAGGCCTAATGAGAGGCTCTTTGTTAAGCCTTATACCAAAATATTTTTAGCAAAAAAAATATGCCATCAACTCAAATAAGAACTGATCATGAAACTCTTTCCTGCAGCCCTCTTACCCAAATGAATTAAGTGTAACAACTTTCCTGACTAGAGCAAAAGTAAAAACCCAAAAGAGTAAAGTGGACCAGCTGCATTGATGTAAGATGTCAACACAACTTGAGGTAATGCATATATCCTTCCATTAGCAGGAATACTTGTTTGCCATCTGACTTGATTAAGAGGCACATGATATTTAGGCTCTCGGTCACTTGCTAAATGAATTAAACCAATTTGTGATAGTAACCAAAAATAAAATAAGAAATGCAAAGTCCTGTGGAACAACTAACTTAAAGAAAAACATTTCATAGTAGCTCACAACTTAGAGTCTAAGATTTAAAAAGTGTGGAGGGGGCTAAAAAATGCTAAGATGTATCTAGAAAAACCTCAGAAAAAAAGATGCACTTTTTTTGCACTTTTTAGTTGGGAAAAAGCAACTATCAAAGTTTTTTCCTAATTCAGGATGACATATGGAATCCTTTGTGATCTGGTCTAGGTCTACTCATGGCTATAGTAATAGAGTTGTAACTAGATACCAACCTCTTTTGCAGGTGGGCATGGCCATATAACTATATTCTCACCAATGTAGTGGGAGAGAAGTGACAAGCACCACTTCCAGGTCTGGGTCTTAAGATACTGGATATGTGCTCCTCTATATATTTTCCTTCCCTCTAGCTGTATTGATGTAACTACCATCCAGCTTCAACCACAGAAACAAGAAAAATGCTGTTGTTAGAGCAACAGAAGAGAAGGACCCTGGGACCCTGAATGAACCTGTGGAGCAGAATCACCTTCAACTTGGCCACTCATGTGAGCCTGTTAAATAAAGAGAAACTTCAAGGATCTTTCAGCTTCTGCCCTTTATAGTCTCTTTGTCACAACTTCTTTGTTTTTACCTAACTAGTAGTACACACCCATCCAACTTTTCCCATTCCTGCTCACCCTTCACAAACTACCTCTTCTATGGAGTCTAAGATTCCCTTAGCACATCTAAACCTCTTCCAAGTCCCCAGTCCTTTGTTCTCATCTCTACTGCATCAATCATCACAGTTCATTTCAAAGAGTTGTTTACCCTTCTGCATCCCCTAAAAAAACTAACCCTTGAAATTCTGAAGACAGAAATTCATCATGTACTATGTCTTGCTTAGCACAGTTTGTGGCTTAATAACTCCTAAGTGAATACAGTTGGAAACTTTAGTGAATGAATCAAGTGAAATCACTTGATAAATCCTAAGTGAATAAATCAAGTTAGAAACCAAATAGACTTTCCTAAATTGATTGAAGACAAATAAGAGTTGTTATACTCACCCATCAACTCACATTTAATACTAATCACATTAATGTTAAGCATTAGAAAAATGTTCAGGTCTTCCAAAGGATATGGCCTTTCTGTCTTCTAGAAATATGAGTAAAACACAATGGCTGCCTCATCTAAAAACCATGGTTCAAATGTGTAAGAATAGAAGATTGAAAAATAACTACAATTGAGTAGAAGAAAAGAAATAGCAAAAAATGACCTATGATAAATTACCCTGAATTAGCAACAGTTGTTATTCAATGTTGATCTCTTTTGCTATTAAAAGTAATATGACTATTCATGTCAATGGGTCATAGAGCTTTACTCTCCTCCATAATAAATTACCCTTTTAGTTTTTTTTAAATAAATAGCAAAAAGAAGTATACGAACTTTTCCTCTGACCTCTGGCATGGATGCAAGTGACACTAATATCACTTTGATCCCAAATACTACACTGCATTTCTTTGCCTGTGAAAAATTATTGCATAAAAGTTAAATATAAGAAATATATATATATATATACATATATATATAAAAGAAATATATCATGTCTGCAGACGTGTAAAAGATACTGTAGTTGAGGCAATGTGACTTCAAAATATTTGAGAGTTTTAGGGTTTTTTTAAACACCATCAGTCTATTTCATTGTGTCATAACAAATAGATTTTAAAATTTGAACTGCTCTGAGACTATTAACTGAAATTGGGCCTTTAAAATTAGTTTATGTTTAACAATCATGTACTATGTTGCATGCCTTCTTCCCCCCTCAAACTCCAGTAAGAATTAACAGCATTTGCCATGTTGTTCTTTCTGTCTTATGAAGCGAAATAAACAGGTAAAATCACAAGTAATCTTGACACATGCATTCTATTCATTATAACAATTAAATTTACAGAGTTAGGCAAATGCTCTGGAGAGTCTGCTTCCTCAAGTTTGATTTAGGTGGAAGCCAAAACATTTCAGCTTTGGTACTCAGGAGTATTATTTAGAAGATAAATTGCCTGATATCAGATTTTGGAAAAGGTAGAATTACCATCAAGTCTTGTTACACAACAATTCATTGGAGGGAACATACCCTGTGTTATTCAGTTTTACTTCTCATGAAAAAGGATTACTACTAAGGAGAATTTAATTGGAATAAAGTATCACTGAATTATAGTTTAGTATAGCATTCCAATAATAAATAGACCACCTCCTTCTCCTGGAAAAAAAAATTATTTTGAGGTTTTACTGTGACAATGGTATGTAACATATATTTAGACATATGTTCTTATCATAAATCTTTTAACAATAAAGCAGACTGTACCAACTAATAGGAGAGCTTCAGTATTGATCTCCCACTTCTTCTGAATGACAAAAATGGTTTTAACTTTCAGTGTGGCAATTTCTCAACAATAAATTTGAGTGGAAGAGATTACATTCAACTAAAACTACATTATGAAGCAACAGCAGCAAGGTAATATAAAGTACTTTTCTTGGGTCTATTTGCGATCTGTACATATTTTCAGTTTATCTCAAGGTCTTGATTCAATAAGATTTATTAGCACTGTCTTCTTTAAAGGAAAAAATGGCTCTCCATAAAAATTTGTAGTTTTCTGTCTCTGGAACCCACATTTCTCTACTCAACTGTCTCAAAATAACCACTATGAATAAAAGGCTTTTCTTAACTTGGTTAGCTTAATTACCATTGAATTATAGTCAAGATTTACTCTTTTCATGGAAAAACTCTTAATAGAAATAGTAGACTTTTAAATTAGGACTTTAAAATTGAGATTCTACCATGTGATCAACGATAATATTAATGCTGTGGCCAGGTTCACAATGGCTGTGTGAAGTGCCCTGTTGAAGAATAAAGACAATAATGCATATAATTAAATAGGATCGGATACAGACCAAAAAATACGTCTCAATTGTATACATATCTTGGCAAAGGTTCGTTTTGGCAGGGGTTTTCTACATCATTTTGAATAGATGGGTCTATCTTCATAAAAATTTGATAAAATGACCTGAAAATTCCTTATATGCCTGGTATGTGGGCAAGGCCTTGTTGAACACTTTTGTCCTTCCCATCATGAAACATATCTATACATCCACAGGTGCTTCTAAATAGAGTATTCAACTTCCAGGCCACAAACATGCATTTCATCACCACTCTCTTCTTTGCTGTGTGGGATTTCTAATTACTTAGGCAAACCATCTAGTTGGAATATCCCCACAGGTGCAGTGAAGATGCATTAGTGCACCAGGAATTGTCCTGCATGAAGGAATAATGGGACACTCCCATCACCAAAATTTTCCCAGGGCACAGTACCCAAACTTTTAGCTCTAAAGGAAGTGGAGATATATGTGTGTGTCTCGGTGTGTGTGGAGAAAATGCACATATATACACACACATACATACATATAAGTGTATATAAGTATATATATATAAAATAGTGCATGTTTTATCCTGTATTTCCTTCTTTTTGGCTAATATGGCCACAGGAATTTTACCATGATTTATTTGCACTTTGAAAAACACTTTTTACATGCTCACAAGAAAATGTTGCATACAAGGGAAAGTTTGTTGAAGACTTTCAATTTGCCAATTGAAATAATTCAAGTTACATCCATTGTGAAGACATCACATCATCATCATCATCATCCATCATCACAAAATCAATTGGTCTTAAAAGAGTCATAAACATGCTTTAACTATACATTGAAATATCTCCATTCACCACTTAAATCAAAGTATATCTGTTCATGCATTTATAAACATAATTTATTTTTATAAATAACTAAGCTGGAGTGGTCCTGAGAAATATTATTTTCATTACATACATGAATAGAACAATGAATAAATCACTAGAGATTATTAATATGTATCCAAGATTAAAGATATTACTTGATTTGAACAATTTAAAATGGAGTCTATGATAGCAAATTCCTATTTTTCAAGTTCTGATAAAAGATCTTCACCTCCCACCTCCACTCCAATAAGCTCTGGAATGGCAGTCAGTTGACTCATATCTAGTTTTAGTTCTGCTGCTTAATGCCAGTGAAGCCTTGACAAACTCTGTGTTGTGGCTTCCTGTTCAAGATCTTGCTAACAGTAACAAGCCCTAGTTGCCCTGACAGGGTTCTTGAGAGGTCAGATGCTTCAAGGGCAAAAAAATCCTGAGAAATGTAAGTTTTGTGCAAATGTAAAGGGCTATTATTAGTGTTCTAATTATCTAAATTATCTAAATTATCTAATTATCTAAATCTAATTATCTAAATTATCTAAATCTAAATAATGACAAGTGGAAGGGATGTTATTCATAAACGACATTTTACATATAAGAAAACCAAAGTGACAGGTTAGATGACTTAGGTAAAGCCACATGCCCATTGGAGTTAGGTTGGGTTAAGAACACCTAAGGCTCTAACATTCCATCCTCCCACTCAACCCTTGAAATGAAGTAATAAAGTCATATATGTATTAATGCCACCTGGTATGTGGGTGTGTGTGTGTGTGTGTGTGTGTGTGTGTGTGTGTGTGTGTCATTAAAGTATCACTGATGATGCAATTGCCATTCTGTGGACTATTTTGCACAGAGTATATTATTAAGCAGATTCCATTTCAATGGTACTAACCAAATATAAATAAGAATGACTAATATAAGATTAGTTACAAAGTACTCCCAGGATCTGTTGTAATTTTCATTTCACATCAAGATACTTGGAAAACCTCCTCTCCTACCCAGCACTTCCATTATCTCTTTGATTCCTAGTCTGGCAAAAATAAGTAAAGCAATCCAGCTAACTACACAGTTGTCTTCTTAATATTCATTATGCCTATTATTTCCTTGAAACAAAAAGTTCCCCATTTAGTAGTCTCCCAAAAATGGCTAAAATGCCATTTATGAAATTATTTTATTTCCTCCAATTCGGGTATAGAGTGATCAAAAGGAGGAATACCCCTGCAGGTCTAAAAAGTCAAAATCCTAGCAACCTAACCCCAGAATTTCATTAATAAAATGCACTTTAGTTTTAGAAAAATGTCAAATAGTCCTCTCTTGTGGAAGGTCTTATAATTGGTATTCAAAAATATTTCCGTAAAAAAAAATAGAGCCTCACAAGGGAAAAAATTTGGGCCACTGCACTCCAGTCTGGGTGACAGAGTGAGACTCCAACTCAAAAAAAAAAATTTGTAATATATCACCAAACAGAATGTAAGGAAATGACTAGAATGTGTAAATATACCTTGTGTCTCCTTCTCTATTAATCTAAGCTTAGCCAGAGAAATTTTCAAGGTCTGATTCCCAGGCCCTAGGCCCTCGCATGCAGTCTGCTCATGTACCGTGCCTGCTGTTGAGGGTGTTTAATAATAGATGAGCTTGCACTTTCATGTAATTCATAATTAGAAGACAACTACAACTGCATTATTTAAAATCAAGCCTTTGTTATCAGCACCAGTTTAGACAGAAGCTGAGAATCATTTGTGAGCTGTTGCAGACCCAGACTGTTCAAAGCAATTGCTGTTCAGCATGAAAGCTGCAATGGAGGTCACAAAACAGGTCAGGAGGAAAGATAGTGTATCAACTTCACACCAGGAATAGAGGCAAAGCCAGGGCCCACTGTTGCTACGTGTGATGTATTTCACTTCAATTTAAGGCACATTTCATTCCCGTCCAAGAGGGGGTGGGGAGCAAAGGGCAGTAGATTTCTCTCTGAATCATGATGAATTCTGGACTTGTGGATTCCAGTAAATATCTCCTTCCTGGCATTAAGTATTTCTGTAGCAGAGTGAATATAATGGAAATTAGGCCTCCGTCAGTAGCAAGAATATACCTTAAAAAAAGGTAACTATGTTGTAGGAAGTTCACTTCTTCCACTTATTAAAATGCAATAAAAGCAGACATAAATGTAAAAGTATAAAAGGTAAGCAGATGACAAGCTCTGCAGAAGGACCTCACAATGAGCATCATTTATAAAGTCAGAATAATGCTACACATCACTCAGTGAAAAGAGGTTAATTAATAGAAATAAACCTCTCAAAAAAGAATTCTTGCCGGACTTGGTGGCTCAGCCCATAATCCCGCGCTTTGGGAGGCTGAGGTGAGTGGATTTTCTGAGCCTGCGTGTTCAAGACCCGCCTGGGCAACTTGGCGAGACCTCATCTCTACAATAAATAAATAAATAAATCAGCTGGATGTGGTAGCGCGTGCCTGTAATTCTGGCTACTCGGAAGACAGAGGCAGAAAGTGGCCGGGAGCGGCCACTGCACTCCAGCCTGGACGACAGAGTGAGACTCCAACTCAAAAAAAAAAAAAAAGAATTCTTGGTCATGGCTTCATGGGTAAATCTTTGATGTCACATATGGGATATTGATGGAATCCAAATATGTCATTTTGTCTTCCCATGTTGCAATAATCTCTTCTACCTGATCTCTGAAAAGCCATTCATATTCAATAAGATCAAAGAATCCACTTATACCAAACTTTATTCTGATTCAAGTTGCCCTAAGATAATTGATAAACTCTAATATTTGTTTCCAATAACATGCCATTAATTTAGAACAATTTCCTTACTCTGCCTTGACTGTGACCATCAGCATTTTTTAGATTCAAAATTTAGATCATTTGATGAATTTAGGAAAATAAAATAGCTGATTGGATGTTTATAATTCCAAATAACTGTCAAATAGGGTGGCGTTGTTCTCTGTCCTCCCATTGGAGAAAACTAATTTTCTAATATGCATATTCAACATATACTATAACTAATCCCAAATTCCACCCAACTATCATGGAAAATAATCTGCTTTTTAATTATGACAGCATTATCCCTTTAAGATTACTAATTTCACTACACATCATGAATATAAATATAGACATAAATATAGATATATATTTAGCCACTATTTCTGAAACACTTTTTTTCCCTGTTTTAAAATATAAGTATTTCTTTTTTCAGAGAGGCAAGATTATATTAGAAATAGCACAGGGATATACTCTTACATGAATTATTTACAACATTTTCCACCTAATCATTATTTGTATTAAGTGGATCCTGGGCATTCATGTAGGCCTTTTAATTGCTCCTTCTTCCTGCCTACCTCTTGTTTACTATTTAGTAAGTAAGGGTCAATTAGCTATATGCCACTGAAAGCAAGAGATGGAAACTAAGGCCTCTACCTTGATAGATATTTTAAATCATTTCATTCATTCTCAAGCCTCCTTCCCTGAGGGGGGAAAGCTGAGAGGGAATTAGCACATTTCCTTTTTATACTACAAAGAAAAATTTTAAAAGCTCAAATAGGGAAAAATGTTTAAAAAGAAAGGAAAAAAATAGATCCTCCCCACACACACAAGTGAAGCTTACAAATAAAATGAAACTACACAGGAGTAGGGGAAAGTTAAATGAAAATCAAATGACATGATCCTTCTGTAAACCAAATGACCCTAATTTGAATCCAAAGTATCAAACAAGAGTCTAAATATACACGGAAATCTATCTATAAGGATAACCAACCTAATCAGTCATCTGAGAGGACAATTTAATAGGGTAAAACAACTGAGATGAAGAGTCACATAGAAGCTTCCTGTTAAACTATTTATGAAATTTGGCTGACATTTCACCAATTCCTATGAATAATTCCAAGGCATCAATCCAACTGCTTTAGGCATTTCATAAAAGCTTTTGTTATTACAAATATATTTGTTTGAGAATCTTTAATATATACAGTAAGACTTGTTTCTCCAACAAATATTTTTGCCAGTATAGTAATTTTGAGAAGTTTGGCAAAGTCCCAGTCACCTATCTTAATATACAATATGAATGTAGAAAGGATTAATGATGATACAATACATATTAGAACTCACAAATATCTTAACATGTTTAAAAACCTAATTAAGGTAGCCAGTTGTTATACTCATCCCTGAGATGCTAATTCTTGGCTTCTGTTTTGATATTCTCCCCACTCTATACAAGAGATGGTTGGAGCTTTCAAATAAGAGCCATGATATCTAAACACGTTCTACACAAAAGCATAGCAGTTTAATTTCCATGCAAAACCAAAAACAAACAAACAAAAAAAATACAAAGCTAAAAAAGAGGATCATAAGTTAGAAGTCTAGCTTTAAGTAGCATCTCCGGTTCATAAGATGGCTATGGCTTTTCTGCAACAAAACAATTATTACGTCTTGAGTAAGATGCTTAGATTTTTATGCAGGTTAGCCCCTTGATGGGTCTGAAACAGAACAAGTCAGTAGTACATTCCCATGTAATCTGTTCAACTCACATACCTGAAAACATCTTTTTTTTGCATCCTTCAAAGAGTTTCTTTAGGTTTATCAATAAAGATCTGATTTTCTTATACTGTTTTTAATCCAAAAGTAGATAAAATAATTTCCTTCCATACTATATGTCTATTAATCCTAGGAGTAAATTTGCTACACAGAAAGCTTTATTTCACTTTATACCTCTTCAAGTTGTCCTTAAGAAAATCTCTGCTTCATTTGTTACTTAGTACAGTAATAAATGCTATCGTGTGCTTTATTCTGGTCCTGGCTAAATTATGGCGTCTAGAAAAAGTGCTGCCTGTACCGCCCTCACCAGCTTCTTTCCTTATACTTCTTTTAGGTGCCCAGTGCCCTTTTTCTGGACAAAAGTGTTTATCGTAGCAACCTTGTTGGTCTCTGAGCAGGGATACTGTTCCCTCTTCTTTACTGGTGGACCTCCCCCCTCTATCACCTTGAACAGTGTCATCCATGAGCCCTTTGTTCTTCTCAGGCTGCCAGCAGTTATTAAATATTTTAATAACATAACTCTGCATCTTCAGGGAGCTGGCCCAGAACTCATAGCCCCTTGGCCTCTTATCATTACTAAAACCACCTCTAGAAACTGAAGTAAGAATGATAGTACCCTGCCTCCTATCACCACCCCCAGAATTCAAACAACTCTGCTTTCCAGAATTCTCTGCCTTAGGAACAGAATTGGGAAAAGATGAAGAATATGGCTGTGGCATAGTACAGGGTTCATTCTGCTCAAACAGCAGGAAAGACCAACAAAAGGGCTATAGGTTGTATGTAGACTGAAACGGAGGCAGCTTCCAGGGCAGTTTCAAAATAAGTTAGGAAAGCACAAGGTGCTTTTACTTTTCTTATCTCATGTCTCTGTTCTTCTCTCAGACCAAGAACTGACCTCTGACATGGCAGGTCTACAAAAACCATAAATCCCTAGTTAATGTCCAAAGAAAACTGGCAGCTTCCATATTGTAAAAGCATTGCTTGTACCTGAAGCCCCAGAAGTGTAAGGATGCTACTAAGGAGGGTGAAACACAAAGGGTACAAAGAGAAGAGCTCATGTCAATGAAAAGGTTGTCTATCCTTAAAGCTGTATTGGTAGCCAGACAATTCCAAAACATCCCTTGGCAATCCCTTTTGCAAAGTAATTGGAAAATGCTGCATCAAGTGATAAAATGCATTTCAAGTTTTTGCCTACTGTCTATAATGTATTCTCGAAGCCATGAATGGAAAAAAAAAAAAAAAAAGGAAAAAAAACATTTAAACTAGTTCTGAAATAAAAAACAAATATTTATTGAGCAGTGACTATGAGGCACTTTGCTAGAACTTCAGGGGATTTGAAGATGTATAAGACTGAGCCTACAATTTAGGGAGATCAGACATGTGCTCAGTAGAGGTTAAACTCTAATACAACACAAAAATACTTGAAATGTCAAAAAACACCACCAAGTGTTTCCATCTTAGGGTGCCAGGCAGTTATTCTCCAAAGACAAGTCCTAGCTTCATCAAAACAGACAAGAATACACTTCCAGATAATAATAACACAGTCAAAAACAATTCAAAGAGATCATTTTCAGATTCCTCCACAAGATGGCGACAGCATAGGTGGATTTGTGAGACTCTCCAAACGTGAGTTCCCAAAAAGACTCTTACTTTTCTTCCCGCAGCCCCCTGCCCACCGCCAGCTGCACTGGTACGAGGCCCGGGGACCTTCGGTCCCACGCAGGGCCAGATATTGTGGCCCCCGGCAGTGGCTGCTCCACTATATATGACTCCCACCTGCTCAGGAGTCCCAGGTCTCAGCTCCCTCCCTGGCTACATCGTCCCACCCAGCACCCAGCACCAAACTGCTGGTCACCCAGGGAGGCTCTGGGCACCCGCTCTTCAGAGATACCGGTCCCATTTCTGGCTGAAGTGCCCGGTGAGGGACCCAGGGCTACCATCTGCCCTTTGGAGCTTTGGAGCTCTGGAGCCCCAGGCCCACCCTGGCTGAGGCACTCAGTGCACGACCTCAAGCTTGTGTAAGGGAGCAGAACCCCAAGCTTGTGTAAGGTGCTGATTGGAGGCTTCCAGCTCCAGAGGAGGGAACGCCCGACCTTCTCCTCCACCCCAGCCTGCTGGTGACACCCCGGATCCAGCTCCCAGCTGTGCAGCTGATCCTGCCCAGAGACCCAGACAAGCATCCCTAAAAGTGAAAGGGAAAGAGCCTCTACCACGGTTCCCATGGTGACGTCTTTAAACAGAAGACAAAGTCCCTCCTCTAGGCTGAACAGACTGAGACAACTAAGAGTCACAGACCTCCCAGGCAGCAGGCTAGCTGCCTGCAATAAAAATAAAGGGGAGAAGCTGGAGATCAGAGCTCAAGTGAACTTAGCCACTAAGGAAAGATTACAGAACTAGTCTGATCTCTTATTTTGACCATTGGTCTTATCATTCTGACTGTATGTTTTGCTCACTATTGTTTGCTTTCTAACTTACACTATCTGTTTCATGATGTTATTGATCTGTCTCTGTGTAGCTACCAGTATTCTTTAGGGAATTTTCCCTTTGTGTTTTTATTTCACTTCTCTCCGGCCTTGTGTCTCTTTTTCACCTATTAGTTGGTGTGTATGTCTGTTCTCCCTCTCACTCTTCTCTCTTTCTAACTTCCTATTGACCACCCCTTCCTCCATTAGTTTCCTCTTTTACACCTCCTTTTGCTCCAGGGATGAGAGAAAAATCTACACAAATGAAGAAAAACCAAAAGAAGAATATGGGTCTCTCCCACACCCCTGGGAGGGCAGACACTGAGAAAACAGACTTCGGAATGCAAACAATGAAGAGCCCCCAGAATGGCTGGTCTCAAACTACAAACCTAGATATCAAGACATTAATGGAGAGATTAAAAAGAATTGAGGAGACTCAAGAAGAAACTAGAAAGGAGCTGATATCTGAGATAACAGTAATAAAGAATACTGTGAATGAAATAAATAACAAACTGATAAGCATGGAAAGCGGAATTACCCAAGCAGAAGAAAGAATCTCAGAGCTCGAGGTCCAAAATATAGAACTAACCCAAACTCTCGAAAACACAGAAAACAAGCTCAAAAAGATGGAAAAAAACCTTCAAGAGATGAGCAACTACTTCAAGAGAGTGAACCGAAAAGAAATTGGCCTTCCTAAGGCAGAAGGAGAGACACAGACTACACTAGAACAAACCTTCCATGAGATCATTCAAGAAAGCTTCCCTTATCTAATCAATGATGCAAAAATTCAAACACAAGAGATTCAGAGAACCCCTGCAAGACAACAAATGAAAAGACCAACTCCTAGACACATAATAATTCGCCTAAACAAAGTAGACATAAAAGAAAAAATCCTAAAGGCAGCAAGAGAAAAAGGCCAGATCACCTACCATGGAAAACCAATTAGAATAGCAGCAGATTTAGCTACAGAAACCCTGCAGGCTAGGAGAGCTTGGAGCCCTATCTTCAAAGTCCTGAAAGATAAACAATTTCAACCAAGAATAACCTACCCAGCCAGATTAAGCTTCATCAGCGAGGGAGAATTAAAATCTTTCCCAGATATCCAATCCCTATGATCTTAAGCTGCAACCAAACCAACTCTGCATGAAACACTTAAGAAAGTACTAAACACAGAAGAAAAGGGGAAAAAAAGAACAATGTTCTTCACAGGAGTACAGGAAAAAGAATAAAATACACATGAACCAACCCCAAAACCAAATAAAGACAATAAACCAAGTGGACGAACAACTCTATAAGAACTCTGTGATAGGGACGAACTCTCACATTTCAATAATTAGCCTGAACATGAATGGACTAATTGCACCACTAACATAGAAAACATAGAATGGCAAATAGGATGAAATATCACCAGGCAACAATATCCTGCCTTCAAGAGACCTATCTCACTAGAAAGGACAAGCACAGACTCAAAGTAAGAGGATGGGAAGCAAATTTTCAGGTGAATGGAACACAAAAGAAAGGAGGAGTCGCGATCCTAATTTCAGCCAAAATACCATTTAAGCTATCAAAAATTTAAAAAGATACAGAGGTTCACTACATAATGATAAAAGATTTGTTCCATCAACAAGAAATATCTATCCTAAACACATATGCGCCTAACATAGGTGCACCAACTTTTTTTTTTTTTTTTTTGAGTTGGAGTCTCACTCTGTCGCCCAGACTGGAGTGCAGTGGCCGCTCCCGGCCACTGCAGCCTCGACCTGCTGGGATCCGGCGATCCTTCTGCCTCAGCCTTCCAAGTAGCCGGAATTACAGGCATGCGCTACCACGCCCAGCTGATTTTTTGATTTATTGTAGAGATGAGGTCTCGCTGCCCAGGCGGGTCTCGAACCCGCAGGCTCAGGCAATCCACTCACCTCAGCCTCTCAAAGGTGCGGGATAACAGGCTGAGCCACCGAGCCCGGCCCAGTGCACCAACTTTTATAAAGCAACTCCTAGGAAAACTAAAGGAAGATATGGATTCTAACACCATCATAACTGGGGACTTTAATATCCCAGTCACAACCCTAGACAGATCATCAGGACAAAAAATCAGCAATGAGATCCAGAACCTCAATGTGACTCTGGACCAAATGGACTTAATTGATACCTACAGAACACTCCATCCAAAGACCACAGAATACACATTTTACTCATCACCACATGGAACATAGTCTAGCATTGACCACATAATTGGTCATAAATCAAGAATAAGCAAATTTAAAAGGACTGAAATTTTACCATGCACCTTCCTGGACAACAGTGGAATAAAAACAAACATTAACAGCAACAGGGTTCCCCCAAAATCCACAAAGACACGGACACTAAACAGCATGATGCTAAACAACTCCTAGGTCAATGATGAAACAAAAACAGAGATCAAAATATACTTGGAAACAAATGAAAATGAAGAAACATCTTACCAGAATCTCTGGGATGCCATGAAAGCTGTAGAAAGAGGGGAAATTATGTCCCTATAAACACACATGAAGAAAATGGAAGGAGCACAAATTAACACCCTAACAAGCCACCTAAGGAAGCTGGAAAAGAAAGAACAGAAAAACCCTAATTTCAGCAGAAGAATCCAGATCACCAAAATAAAAGCCCAAATCCAGGACATAGAAGACAAAAAAAAAAAAAAAATTCAAAAAAATCAATAAAACAAAAAGCTGATTCTTTGAAAGGATAAACAAGATCGATGATCCCCTAGCTAGACTGACCAAGAAAAAGAAAGAAAAAACCCAAATAAGCACAATCAGAGACACAAAAGATTAAGTCACATCTGACTCTGAAGAAATACAAAAGATCATTAGAGACTACTATGTACACTTGTATGGAAACAAACTTGAAAACCTCAACGAAATGGAGGACTTTGTGTCATCACACAACCTGCCTAGGTTGAAACAAGAAGAAATTGAGACCCTAAATAGACCAATAACAATCAAGGAAATTGACTACGTAATAAGAAAACTGCCTACAAAAAAAAAAGCCCTGGACTAAATGGCTTTCCAGCAGAATTCTACAAGAAATTTAAGGAGGAACTGATTCCAATCCTACTGAAGGTATTTCAGGCAATTGAGAAAGATGGAACCGTCCTCAAATCATTTTGTGAAGCTAACATCACATTGATACCCAAGCCAGGTAAAGACCCAACAAAAAGAGAACTACAGGCCAATATCTTTGATGAACATACATGCTAAAATTATCAACAAAATCCTAGCAAACCAGATTCAACAACACATCTCAAAAATCATTCATCATGACCATGTAGGCTTCATCCCTGGGTTGCAAGCCTGGTTCAACATTCATAAAACCGTAAATGTAATTAAATACATCAAGAGATATCAAAACAAAAACCACATGATTATATCATAAGATGCAGAAAAAGCACTTGATAAAATCCAGCACTCCTTCTTGATAAAAACCCTCAAACACCTAGGCATATGGGGAACATACCTCAAAATAGTAAAAGCCATCTATGAGAAACCCACAGCCAGCATACTCCTAAATAGACAAAAATTGGAACCATTTTCCCTGAAAACTGGAACAAGACAAGGATGCCCACTCTTACCCCTCTTGTTCAATATAGTATTGGAAGTCTTGGCTAGAGCAATCAGAGAAGAGAAGGCAATCAGGGGTACCCAAATAGGAAAAGATGAAGTTAAATTATCTCTCTTTGCAGATGACATGATCGTGTACCTTGAAAACCCAAGAGAATCTGTCAAAAACCTCCTTACACTGATAAAGTCCTTCGGCAAAGTCTCAGGATATAAATTAAATGTGCAAAAGACAATCACATTTCTCTACACCAATAACAAACAAACAGAAATCCAAATAAAAAGTACAATTCCATTCACAGTAGCCAAAAAAAAAAAAAAAATGAATTACCTTTGCATCTTCCTAACCAGAGACGTGAAAGACCTTTACAATGAAAACTACAAAACTCTGCTCAAAGAAATCTTCCAATTTGGATTGGAAGAATCAACATTGTGAAAATGTCCATCTTGCCTAAGGCAATCTACAGATTCAATGCAATACCTATCAAATTACCAGCAACCTTTCAGACCTATAAAAAACAACACAGGCATTCATATGAAAACACAAATGACCAAGAATAGCCAGAACAATCCTCAGCAAAAAAAAACAAAGCAGGTGGTATCACATTACCAGACTTCAAACTTTACTATAAAGCTGCAATCATCAAAACAGCTTGGTATTGGTATAGGAACAGGCATATTGATCAATGGAATAGAATTGAGATCCCAGAAGCAAAACCTCAATTTCTCAATCAACTCATCTTCAACAAAGCCTCCATCACCTACCACTGGGGAGAGGAGAACCTATTCAGTAAATGGTGCTGGGAAAACTGGCTGACCACATGAAGAAGATTGAAACAGGACCCCTATCTATCCCCATGCACAAAGGTTAACTCCAAATGGATCAGAAACGTAAATGTAAAACCTCAAACCATAAGAACCTTAGAAAATGAAGGACATACCCTTACGTAAATTGGAACTGGCATCCAATTCCTGAACAAAACCTGAAACCCACAGGCCATAAGAGATAAAATAGACAACTGGGACCTCATTAAACTGACAAGCTTCTGCAAAGCCAAAGAAACCATCAAGAGAGCAGGGAGACAGCCTACAGACGGGGAAAAAGTATTTGCCAACTCCAGGTCTGACAAAGGCTTAACATCTTGGATCTACAAGGAACTCAAATGCGCTGAAAAGAAAAAAACAAACAACCCCATTATAAAATGGGCAAAAGATATGAAGAGATACTTCACAAAGGAAGACATCCGAGCAGCCAACAGACACATGAAGAAATGCTCAACCTCACTAATCATCAGGGAGATGCAAATCAAAACCACCCTGAGATACCACCTAACTCCAGTCAGAATGGCAGTTATTAATAACTCAAAAACCAACAGTTACTGGAGAGGGTGTGGCGAAAAGGGAACACTTGTACACTGTTGGTGGGAGTATAAACTAGTGCAACCTCTTTGGAAAGCAGTGTGACAATTCCTAAAAGCTCTAAACATCAACCTCCCATATGACCCTGCAATCCCCCTACTGGGAACATACCCTGAAGAACTCAAATCACTCTATAAAAAAGATACCTGCACAAAAATGTTTATCGCAGCTTTGTTCACAATAGCAAGAACCTGGAACCAACCATGCTGTCCATCAAAAGAGTACTGGATTAAAAAATGTGGTACATATGCACAATGGAATACGATATAGCCATAAAAAAGAACAAAATCATGAATTTCGCAGCAACCTGGATGGAACTAGAGTCTATAATACTGAGTGACCACTCACAGAAACAAAGATCTGAGTATCACATGTTCTCAATCATATAGTGGACCTTGATCATCCAACGCACTACCATAAGAAAATGACTGACACTAGTGGGAAACTATGGGAGGGGGGGAAGTGGAATGGGAATAATGATAGTAAACATCTGTCTGGGGATGGGGACACCTGTTATCAACAAGGGGGCCTGAATGAAGCATATTTGTATACCTAACCCTTAACTGTACCCCACAATATCATAATAAAAAATATTGATTTAAAAAAAAAGAAACAAAGAGAACACTGTCAATTTAGAAAATGTCCTCTAAAAGGTCTTTGATTTTTGCTTGCCCATTTAGTGAATACTAGGTATGTATTAAATAGATCATTTTCTAGGCTTAATTTATATGTAAAATTCACTAAATACATTCAGAAAATAAGACTAACTTTTTAAATGATGCCCTTTCATTATGTGTCTGCAAAATATCAAAATGATTGGTTCAGTCATTAAGTAAATAAATTCATTGGATCTATGTGATTGACATTGGTTACATACAGCAAGCAACCTAATTTTTAAAAAATAAAATTGGCTTCTT
>JAPVLO010004293.1:0-15914 GCA_027257055.1 Cephalopachus bancanus | reverse complement strand
TCGCCGAAGCTGTACGCACGTACGGCCTTGAAGCTGCTTTCTCATGAGCCATTTTGGAGTCCCTGGATAGGACAGCCATGACCCCTTCGGATTGGCAGCGACTAGTAAAGGCATGCATGAACCCTGGGCAATACTTAGACTGGAAGGCTTACTATATTGAATTAGCTAATGAGCAGGCCGCTAGAAATGCTGCTGCTGGCCAACCTGCCTGGGATGCGGACATGCTGTTGGGACAAGGCCGTTTCAATGGTCAATTTTTTTTTTTTTGAGTCACTTCTGCTTTTACTCTCACACCCTCCTTCCCCAGAGCCATGACTAGAATGAACAGAATTCATTCAGGCCCAGCTCCGTCTGCAAACACACTGTACCACCTGCGCATGCATTCACTTGCTGCATGACTTGCTCGCCTGCCAGGTGAGTGGGACCACCTCTGAGCCCAGACCACCCAGGTTTGGCCCCAGGCCCTCCGCCCACTACCCCCATTTCAATACCAAGCTCTGGGGTTGGTGGCGCTCCCCCAACAAAGCCACCGAACACTCCAGTAGGTGGCGGGAGCCTGACCTCTGCTCCACCACCAGCCACCTTCCCCCATGTCACACCAAACCTGCCTCCCCCACCTGCCCTGAGACCCCTTAACAACGCGTCAGCTTCACCTCCTGGCCTGGGGGGCCTAGTCGCTACCTGGGCATCAGCCCTCTCCCCAAGCCATGGGGCAGGCTACGGGCGGACTTCCTCTCGGTCCAGAGAAGGGCCCAACTCTGCCCCCCTCGTCCCACCCTCTGCCCCCCTCCGCTTCCTCCTCTTCTGCCCCAGCCCCCCAATGAGGTATCCCTATTCACCCTCTAGCAGTAGCTCTGCGGCTGCCTCCTCTGCCAGCTCTTCCGCCGCCGCCGCCGCCCAGTACCCAGCTTACCAGGCGCTGCCCAGTTATCCCCACTCTTTCCCTCCCCAGGCGAAACTCTCAGTCTCCAACCAACCCCCAAGTACACCCAGCCTTCTCTCCAGTCCCAGGCAGTGTGGAGCCAGGGTCCCCCTCTGCCTCCTCCGTATGGCCACCTCTTAGTCAACAGTAGTGCCCACCCCAGCCCCTTTCCGCCTCCTGCCAGGAGCCAGGCCAATGCCCACCCGCCAGCGCCAACACATCACCAGCAGCAGCAGCATCACGGGACCTCCGGGGATCCGCCCAGAGCGTTTCCCCACCCTTTGGAAAGCAGTGGCGCCCACCATGCGCACTCCGATGCCCTGTCGCCCTCCTTGGGGTCTCTGAGGCCCTACCCGCCCGGGTCAGCACACCTGCCCCCGCCGCACGGCCAGGTGTCCTACAGCCAGGCCGGCCCCGGTGGCCTTCGGCCTTTCCTCTTCCGACTCGTCCTCCTCCTTCTCCTCTCAAGGGTCCTACCCCTGCTCGCACGCCTCCCCTTCCCAGGGCACCCAAAGGGAGCCCTACCCCTTCCCACCGCTGCCCACGGCCACCACTTCCCCGGCCACCCTCTCCACGATCATCGCCACTGTGGCCTCCTCGTCAGCAGGGCACCAGACGGCCTCGCCGCCCGGGCCCCCGCCATTCGCGAAGCGAGCCCGTCCCCGGGGGCCTGCGAGACGGCCACCCCGCCCGTGTACAAGAGGCGCTCTCCCCGCGCCTTCCGGACGGGGACACCGCCGGGCTCCCGAGGCGCTCGCCGCCCGCGGGCCCAGGGACCTTCAGGCCGGGCTCGCCCGCCGCGGACGCGGGGCCGCTGCCGCCGGGGGGGTCCCCGGGGCCTGCCCTCTCTGCCGCCGTCGCCGCCCGCGGACCCCGCCGGCCCGGCCCTGAGCGATGCCCAGATCAAGCAGGAGCAGGCCGAGCAGTGCGAGGCGCCCGAGAGCCCGGCGTCCCCGGCGCCCCCAGCGCGCAGCCCCTCGCCCCGTCCCCGTCCCAGGTGGCGGACGTGCCCAGCCACGCCAGCCGGTCCGCCAGCTTCAACAAGCACCTGGACCGCGGCTTGGACTCGTGCGCGCGCAGCGACCTGTACTTCGAGCCGCTGGAGGGCTCCGGGCTGGCCAAGAAGCTCGGCGACCTGCTGGAGAAGGTGCGCGGGGCCGAGCAGCGCGCGGGCGAGGAGGAGGAGCGCGAGCGCGAGCGGGAGCGCGAGCTGGAGCGCAGCGTGAAGCTGGCTCAGGAGGGCCGCGCTCCCGTGGAGTGTCCGTCCCTGGGCCCGTGTCCCCCGCCCTCCGCTCGTGCCGGGCAGTGCGGTGGCTACGGTGCGCCCCTACCTGGGGCCTGACACCCGGCCTTGCGCACGCTCAGCGAGCACGCCCCGCCTCAAGTCACGTCTCCCGGTAACCGCAGCCGCCCCGTCCACGCGCACGGTGTCTCAGCCCAGGCCCCTCTTCCTTGCTCCCCCGCTTTCTTCCTCCCCGTGCCCTCCCGTGCCCCTGGGTGCGGTGGACCCGGCGCTCCTGGGCTACAAGTCCCGGCCCTGTACGGCAGCGGCCCGGCTGCCTGGGAGAGGCAGCGGGAAGCCCGGGAACGAGACCTCCGCGACCGCCTCAAGCCGGGCTTCGAGGTGAAGCCCAGCGAGCTGGAGCCCCTGCACGGGGTCCCCGGGCCGGGCCTGGATCCCTTCCCGCGACACGGGGGCCTGGCCGTGCAGCCCGGCCCGCCCGGCCTGCACCCTTTCCCCTTCCCCTGCAGCGAGAGCGGCGGCCTCTGGCGGCCGGGCCAGCCCTGCGTCTGGACATGTCCTGCGCGGAGCGGCTGGCGGCCGAGGGGCAGCACGCGGAAAGGGCGGCGGCCCTGCGCAACGACCCGCTGGCGCGGCTGCAGGTGCTCAACGTGCCCCCCCCAGCACTCGCACACCCACTCGCACCTGCACTGCACCTGCACCGACAGGACGCCGTCCGTGCAGCCTCTGCCTCGGTGCACCCTCTCATTGACCCCTGGCCTCAGGGTCTCGCCTTACCCGGATCCCCCACCCAGCTGGGACCCTCCCTAGCCCCCTTCTTCCTCGCCCTCTGCGCGAGAACGAACTTCTTCGTCACCAGCTCTTTGCCGCCCCCTGCCGGGACCTGCCGGCCTCACTCTCCGCCCCGCGGTCTGCCGCGCACCAGCCGCGGGCCGCGCACGCGCCGTCGTCCGAGCTGCGGCGCCTGGCGCTGGAGCGGCAGCAGTGGCTGCACGCCCACCACCCGCGGCCCGGCCCAGGGGGACCACCACGGTCACCTGAAGAAGGAGAGCGACAAGCCGCTGCAGACCCTGCGATCGAGCGCGCGCCCGTGGCCCTGGCGCCTGGACCTGGGAAGCCCCCGCCCGCCCCCAGCGCCACCGGAGTCGGCACCGCCAAGCCGCGGCGCCTCCGGAAGCGGGGTAAGGACGGACTGACCAAAGGGGGCCGAGGGGTGTGCGGAGGTGGGGCAAGGGCGGGGACAGCTCGCGCACGGTGTCTCAGCCCAGGCCCCTCTTCCTTGCTCCCCCGCTTTCTTCCTCCCCGTGCCCGCCCTCGGTGGCCGCTCCCCTCCCTGTTGGTGTGAGGATTTCATGTAGATGTGGCTGTTTTGCGTAACATCGCGTGTCGCCCCGCCCCTCCCCGCCCCTCCCCGCCCCGTGTGCTCGCCCCCCGAGATGTCTGCCCCGCCCCTCCCCACATTAATAATTTATATGTAAATATCTTCATGACGCTCTTTAAAGAACATCCCCACCGAAACCAATCAAAACAAAAGAAAGGAAGGAAGAAATGCATTATAGTAAATATATACTTTTTCTTCTCTGAAGATTATACTATTGGAAGTGCCTCGCTTCTACTCTGTGAATTTGTTTTGTTTTGTTTTGTTTTGTTTTGAGTTGGAGTCTCACTCCGTCACCCGGACTGGAGTGCAGTGGCCGCTCCCGGCCACCGCAGCCTCGACCCGCTGGGCTCCGGCGATCTTTCCACCTCAGCCCTCTGAGTAGCTGGAATTACAGGCGCGCACTACCACGCCCGCTGATTTTTGATTTATTGTAGAGATGAGGTCTCGCCAAGTTGCCCAGGCGGGTCTCGAACCCGCGGGCTCAGGCAATCCACTCACCTCGGCCTCCGAAAGCGTGGGATTACAGGCTGAGCCACGGAGCCCGGCTCTGAAATTTTACAGGGGTTGTCAATTCAGCAGCAGTAACTTTTCCACCAAGGTTGGGAATATTTAAGTCAATTTGAGCATCCAAATGATCTTGCTATCAGTATTTCTCAAATGTATCTTTTTTGTCGGTGACTTGTGATTCTCATAAGCCAATAAAGTTCTACCAATGTTTGTATTCCTAGCCCTGAATTGTACCTCATATCTTTATAATAAAAAAAATTAATTTTTTTTTAAATTTTAGAATTGTGAAGTCGAAGTGTGGATTTACTACAAAGGTAAATTGCACACCGGTGGAGCTTGGACTTCTAGCTGGTCCTCTGTCCTCCTGACAGTGGACCACATACCCGGGGTCTTGCTATGTGCTCCCCTCCTTATTTTCTCCAAACCTCCCCTAGCAGTGTCCAACGTCTGACAATCTCACCTTTGTGCTAGTGTGACTAATATTCAGGGCCCGCTTATTAGTGAAAATATGCAGTACTCACTTTGTTTCTGCAATAGTTCACTTCGTAAGATGGCCTCTAGCTGCATCCAAGTTGCTGTGAAGGCATGACTTTGTTCTTTATAGCTGTATCTTATTTCATCACGTATATATGTACCACATTTATTTTATCCAGTCCATTGTTGATGAGCATCTGTCTTGGTTCCATGGTTTTTGCGATTATGAACAGTGCTGTAATAAACATGCATGTGCAGGTGTGTTTTTTTCTAGAGCAAATTATGTTCCCCTGGTTCTATCCCCAGGAGGGAGATTGCTGAATCATAAGGAAGTTCATTTTTAGTTCTTGGAGAAATTACCATACTGCTTTCCATAGAAGTTAAGCTACTTTTTATTTGATTTCGATTTGGTTTTCTCTCTCCCTCAACATTCAACTCTTAACAAATATATGCTTGCAAAGCATTTAGAATATGCTGGCATAAACTAAACATTTAATTAATAACAGACATTAGTATAATAAAGTGGATTGCAGCTAAGTAATAACAAGGGGATTGGAAATAATTTCAAAGATATATTAACTCTTCTATGAGATATAAAATCCCTGAAATTTATTCATTTTTATTCATTAAATTAGTCATTTAACAAATATTACTTAATTGATTATTAGAGTTAGAAATGTCAATAATATTAGAATTAAAATATGAAGTCTCTTATATTGTGCTTAAAGAAAAAACAACTCTACCATCTACCATTTATATGCTTCTATGTTCTTGCTTATTCTTTTATAAATAAAAATAATACCAGTCTAAAATCAAACACTCTAAATAACGTCTGTTAGAACACATGGAAATCTTACAAAATTAAATCAATCATTTCCAAATCAATAAAATCAATGAATTAATGTGAATAAAAATTCTGTTCTTATACAGTGTGCACACACAAACATACAAATGATGCTGGAAAAGTTTTTAAAAATTCAGAACATAAGAAAATACTATGTTCTTAATATGTAATGAAATAGGTACTTTTAACCATAGTAATATTCATAAACATTATATTTTTCAACATCTGTAGGTGTGTCCATTTAAGCACATCTTTAAATTAAAAGTAAATTCGTGGAAGGAAAGTGTACATACCTGAAATGTTACCAAATATGTGCATCAACTACCACTAAATACTTACAATAGTCAAATTTTCATAGGCATGTAAAGCTGTTTGAATTATTTACGTCATAGTCAATGCTATATGTTAAAAAAACAGAGTCCAAAATATGCAAATTATAAATAACATCAATCCACATAGGAGGAATAGATAGCTTTCCAGATATAAAAACTTGTAGCAATCATAAAACATTTCTAAATATGGATAATGTGAATATAATGGTTATTAGGTACATATTTCAGATTGCTCCAGAGTTATTTTTTTATACATGTTTTAGTTGTTGAGAGTATCAAGTAATATAACAAGCGAGAAAGGAGTCAACTATTAGTGAGAACTTACTATATAATGAATATTGTCAAATAAAAGAGATATATAAACTCATATAGCAAGTTTATTTGTTAGATAATGTGGGGTTATATGATAGGGTGATTCAGAGCATATTTTTAGCCAGGCTGCTTTAAATATAAACTTTGCAGTTTAGAGAACTGTTTAACCATGCTTGCTCAAAATTTTCCTATCATAACAATATAAACTACCTCATAGAGTTAAATACTAAGTGAAGTTAATATATTCCGAATTCCTAGAACAATGCCTTCTTTAGTAGCAAGTACCATATATTTAGTAAGCAGTAAATATTTAGCAAGTAATACACATATGCAATTATTATTTCTAATTTACATGTGAGAAATATAAATTCACAGATGTTCGTTATCATTCCTAATATCACATAGTTGGTAACAGCCAGTAACTTGAGAAGCCCAGCCTTAAATGTTTGTGTCTCTGATTCCAAAGCTCATGATCTTTTCCACAGTTCTATTTTTTATAAACAAATTCAAGAGTAGGTATGTCAACTCTTATTTATTAGGAAATTTTATGCCAGATATATTGAAAATGAAATGAAAGTGTGGGTTGGTCTAATAGATCTTTATTTAATTCATTATCACCTTTAAAAATAATCAATATAGTATAAATCTTGTTTAATTTTAAATCTTACTGAACCCTACAACACAGTTTATTTTAAAACAAATCAAGGATGTCAAATTATTTCTACAAAATTTACCTTTTCAGTTATCCTTCAAAATAATAATTTTTAACGTGGCCATGATAATGTTATAAAATATAAAATAATTAACAATAATTATTTAATACATATATCAAAATTTTAGTACTATATAACCATCTATTTGTATGTTATTTATCAACAATTTGAAAAATAATTTTGAAGACAAGAGTTCCAACACACTCTACTCTGTCATATCACATACAGGTTCCATTTACTGTGACTTCAATGCCACCCAAAGTAAATTATTTCCAAATCAATAAAGTAAAAGGCAGAGATAGTATAAAAATTGCCAATTTTATTTTTCTTTATTCCATATTCTATTTCATGATGCTACATTATTCTTGAAATATTTTTTAACATATCATAGGTAAAGATACATCTTTATGTAACCACTGATTTGCAATCTACCCTTATGGGTATGTCCATATTTAACTGAATTGCTAAAATATTATTAAAACAAGAGATTCAGCATCTTACTGACTGAAAGGCAACAATAAGAAGAGTTACTAAAAAGATAGACTGAGAGAATTTTTACTTGGTACAACTTAATGTTGCAACTGAAATGTCAATAGATGCTCTCAATCATATTTAGAATTGGCCTATTAGTGTAGGAAAAAATATAATAGAAGGTAATAGAGTTGCTAGAAATGTTGAAGTAAAAAAAATTAATCAGTTTTCATGTGATATTTTAGGAATGAGAAAAAAATAAAATAAAATAGAACTATGGATTAAATTCAGAAGTGTTAAGGATAACCAAAACTTAACTCTGTGCCTAAATGAAAATATCAACCTGAGACATAGAACTAGATAAGAAAGATGAAAAAAGTAATCCCAGCTGCACTGTAGCCATCAATATTGAGCACTATTCTACCTTATAATTATGTCTCAGTGGCACAATTCTAACATCATTCACTATGACTCTTCCAATAAGCTCCTGTTAAAGTTAACAGACTTGAACGCCAATGAAAATTTATCACATAAAAGTGGAATTGACTTCGAGAATGGAACAAACAGAATGTTTTTGTGAGGAGGGGTATTCATTCTACAATTACAATGAATCAGGACTTTTTTTTCCCAATATTTTTTATTATGGTTTTGTGGGGTACAGTCAAGGGTTAGGTGGACAATTACGTTTCATTCAGGCACCCTATTGATAAGAGGTGTTTCCCCATCCCCAGACAGATATTTGCTGCGTTAATCCCATCTCCCTCCCCCCTCATAGTTTCCCAGTACCGTCAGTCATTTTCTTATAGTATTACATTGGATGTTCAAAGTCCATTATATGAGTGAGAACATGTGATACTTGAATCTTTGTTTCTGGGAGAGGTCACTCAGTATTATAGACTCTAGTTCCATCCAGGTTGCTGCAAAATTCATGATTTTGGTTTTTTTTTTTATGGCTGCGTAGTATTCCATCATGTATATGTACATTTTTTTAATCCAGTCCTCTTTTGATGGGCAGCAGGGTTTTCCAGTTCTTGCTATGTGAACAATGCTGCGATCATCGTGCTGCATGGAATCTGCGATATATAGAGTGATTTTTGATTTTGAGTATCTATTCAGTAGGTATATTCCCAGTAGGAGGATTGCGGGGTCATATGGGAGGTTGATATTTAGGGCTTTTAGGAATCACCACACTGCTTTCCACAGAGGTTGCACTAGTTTACACTCCCACCAACAGTGTAGAAGTGTTGCCTTTTCGCCACACCCTCTCCAGCAGCTGTTATTTTTTGAGTTGTTGATAATTGCCATTCTGGCTGGAGTTAGGTGGCATCTCAGTGTGGTTTTGATTTGCATCTCCCTGATGATTAGTGAGGTTGAACATTTCTTTATGTGTCTGTTGGCTGCTTGGATGTCTTCCTTTGTGAAGTGTCTGTTCATATCTTTTGCCCATTTTATAATGGGGTTGTTTGGTTTTTTTCTTTTCAGCACATTTAAGTTCCTTGTAGATCCAGAATGTTAAGCCTTTGTCAGATCTGGAGTTGGCAAATACTTTTTCTCCGTCTGTAAGCTTTCTCCCTGCTCTCTTGATGGTTTCTTTGGCTTTGCAGAAGCTTGTCAGTTTAATGAGTTCCCACTTGTCTATCTTATCGCTTATGGCCTGTGGGTTTCGAGTTTTGTTCAGGAATTGGATGCCAGTTCCGATTTCCATGAGGGTATTTCCTTCATTTTCTAAGGTTCTTATGAGTTGAGGTTTTACATTTAGGTCTCTGATCCATTTGGAGTTAACCTTTGTGCATGGGGATAGATAGAGGTCCTGTTTCTATCTTCTGCATGTGGTCAGCCAGTTTTCCCAGCACCATTTACTGAATAGGATCTCCTCTCCCCAGTAGTAGGTGGTGGAGGCCTTGTAGAAGATGAGTTGGTTGAGAAATTGAGGTTTTGCTACTGGAATCACAATTCTATTCCATTGATCTATATGCCTGTTCCTATACCAATACCAAGCTGTTTTGATGATTGTAGCTTTATAGTAAAGTCTGAAGTCTGGTAATGTGATACCGCCTGCTTTTTTTTTTTTTTTTTTTTGCTGAGGATTGTTCTGGCTATTCTTGGACTTTTGTGTTTCCATATGAATTCCTGTGTTGTCTTTTCTAGGCCTGAGAAGAATGTTGCTGGTAATTTGATGGGTATTGCATTGAATTTGTAGATTGCCTTAGGTACGATGGACATCTTCTCAATGTTGATTCTTCCAATCCATGAGCATGGGATATTTTTCCACATGTTTGTGTCATCTTTGATTTCTTTGAGCAGTGTTTTGTAATTTTCATTGTAAAGGTCTTTCACATCTCTGGTTAGGAAGATGCCAAAGTATTTCATTTTTTTATGGCTATTTTGAGTGGAATTGTGTTTTTTATTTGGGTTTCTGTTTGTTTATTATTGGTGTAGAGAAATGTGATTGTCTTTTGTAGGTTTATTTTGTATCCTGAGACTTTGCCAAAGGCCTTTATCAGTGTAAGGAGATTTTTGACAGATTTTCTTGGGTTTTCAAGGTACACAACCATATCATCTGCAAAGAGAGATAACTTGACTTCCTCTTTTCCTATTTGGATACCCGATTGCCTCCTTTTCTCTGAGTGCTCGACCCAGGACTTCCAATACTATGTTGAACAGGAGAGGTGAGAGTGGGCATCCTTGTCTTGTTCCAGTTTTCAGGGGAAATGGTTCCAATTTTTGTCCATTTAAGATTATGCTGGCTGTGGGTTTCTTGTAGAGGCTTTTACTCTTTTGAGGTATGTTCCCTGTATGCCTAGATGTTCAAGGGTTTTTATCACGAAGGTGCTGGATTTTATCAAAAGCTTTTTCTGCATCTAATGATATAATCATGTGGTTTTTGTTTTGACATCTGTTGATGTATTTAATTACATTTATGGTTTTCGAATGTTGAGCCAGACTTGCATCCCAGGAATGAAGCCTACTTGGTCATGATGGATGATTTTTGAGATGTAGTGCTGAATTCGGTTTCCTAGGATCCTGTTGAGAATTTTAGCATCTATGTTCATCAAAGATATTGGCCTGTAGTTCTCTTTCTTTGTTGGATCTTTACCTGGCTTGGGTTTCAATGTGATTTTGGCTTCGTAAAATGTTTTGGGGAGAGTTCCATCTTTTTCAATTGCCTGGAATACCTTCAGTAGGATTGGTATCAGCTCCCCATTAAATGTCTTGTAGAATTCTACTGGGAAGCCATCTGGACCAGGGCTTTTTTTTGTAGGAAGTTTTCTTATTATGTAGTCGATTTCCTTGATTGTTATTGGTCTATTTAGGGTCTCAATTTCTTCATGTTCCAACCAAGGTAGGTTGTGTGATGTCAGAAATTCCTCCATTTCCTTAAGGTTTTCAAGTTTGTTTCCATACAAGTGTACATAGTAGTCTCTAATGATCTTTTGTATTTCTTCAGGGTCAGATGTGACTTCAACTTTTGTGTTTCTGAATGTGCTTATTTGGTTTTTTTCCCATTTTTTCTTGGTCAGTCTAGCTAGGGGACCATCAATCTTGTTTATCCTTTTGAAGAACCAGCTTTTTTTTCATTGATTTTTTTGTGTTATCTTTTTGTCTTCTATGTCCTGGATTTGGGTTTTTATTTTGGTGATCTGGATTCTTCTGCTAAAATTAGGGTTTTTGTGGTCTTGCTTTTCCAGTTTCTTTAGGTGGCTTGTTAGGTTGTTAATTTGTGTTCCTTCCATTTTCTTCATGTGTGTTTGTAGGGATATAAATTCCCCTCTTACTACAGCTTTCAAGGCGTTCCAGAGATTTTGGTAAGATGTTTCTTCATTTTCATTTGTTTCCAGGTATCTTTTGATCTCTATTTTGATTTCATCATTGACCCAGGAGTTGTTTAACATCATGCTGTTTAGTTTCCATGTCTTTGTGGGTTTGGGGGGGACTTTGTTGGTGTCAGTGTTTATTTTTATTCCACTGTGGTCTGAGAAGGTGCATGGTAGAATTTCAGTCCTTTTATATTTGCTTATGCTTGATTTATGGCCAATTAGGTGGTCAATCTTGGAATACGTTCCATGTGGTGATGAGTAGAATGTATATTCTGTGGTCTTTGGATGGAGTGTTCTGTAGGTATCAATTAAGTCCATTTGGTACAAAGTCACATTGAGGTTCCAGATCTCATTGTTGATTTTTTGTCCTGATGATCTGTCTAGGGTTGTGAGTGGGGTATTAAATTCCCCAGTTATGATGGTGTTAGAGTCAATATCTTTCTTTAGTTTTCCTAGAAGTTGCTTTATGAAAGTTGGCACACCTGTGTTGGGTGCATATATGTTTAGGATAGATATTTCTTGTTGATGGATTGAGCCTTTTATCATTATGTGGTGGCCTTCTGTATCTTTTTTGATTTTTAATAGCTTGAAGAGTATTTTGTCTGAAATTAAGATCGCTACTCCTCCTTTCCTTTGTATGCCATTTGCCTGAAAGTTTTTTTCCCATCCTCTTACTTTGAGTCTGTGGGAGTCCTTTCTAGTGAGGTGAGTCTCTTAAAAGCAATAGATTGTTGCCTGGTGATGTTTTATCCATTTTGCCATTCTATGTCTTTTCAGTGGTGCATTTAGTCCATTCACATTTAGGCTAATAATTGAAATGCAAGAATTGATCCCTGTCATAAGGTTCTTACAGAGTTGTTCCTGTTTGTTTGTTGTCTTTCTTTGGGTTTTGGAGTTGGCTCATGTGTGTTTTTAATATTTTGCCTGTACTCTTGTGAAGAATGTTGTTGTTCTTTTTTCTTTTTCTTCTGTGTTCAGTACTTTCTTAAGTGTTCCTTGTAGAGGTGGTCTGGTGGCAGCTTAGGTTCTTAGGGATTGGATATCTGGAAAAGATTTCAATTCTCCCTAACTAATGAAGCTTAGTTTGGCTGGGTAGGTTATTCTTGGTTGAAATTGTTTATCTTTTAGAACTTTGAAGATAGGGCTCCAGGCTCTCCTGGCCTGAAGGGTTTCTGTGGCTAAATCTGCTGCTATTCTAGTTGGTCTTCCCTGGTAGGTAGTCTGGCCTTTTTCTCTTGCTGCCTTTAGGATTTTTTTCTTTTATAGCTACTTTGTTTAGGTGAATTATTATGTGTCTGGAAGTTGGTCTTCTCATTTGTTGTCTTGCAGGGGTTCTCTGAATCTCTTGTGTTTGAATTTTTTCATCCTTGATGAAGTTTTCTTGAATGATTTCATGAAATGTTTGTTCCAATGTGGCTTCTGTTTCTCTCTCTGCCTCAGGAAGCCCAATTACTCTTAGGTTTGGTCTCTTGAAGTGATCATTCATCTTTGCAGGTTTTGTTCTGTCTTTTAGAGCTTCTTTTCTATGGTTTTGACAGTTTGGGTTAGTTCTGTGTTTTGGTCTTCGAGCTCTGAGATTCTTTCTTCTGCTTGGCTAATTCTGCTTTCCATGTTTATTAGTCTGCTATTCATTTCCATCACAGTATTCTTTACTGCTGTTATTTCTGACATCACCTCCATCCTTTTTCCTCTTGTCTCTCCTCAATTTTTTAAATTCTCTCCATTAATGTCTTGATGTCTGGGTTTGTTGCATGTGACCAGTCATTCTGGGGGCTCTTCATTGTTTGTGTTTCAGAATCTGTTTTCCCAGTGTCTGATCTTCCAGGGGTCTGTGTGAGACCTATATTCTTCTTTTGATTTTTCTTCATTTGTGTGGTTTTCCCCCTCCCTACTTTTTCCTTCCCTCCATGTCACCGTCTTCTTTAATTCTGTTATTCAGGGGTAAAGGGATTGGTTTTACTTCTGTTTGTTCAATCTCCTATTCTTTATGTATGCTCTCTTACTTTGTTTACTTCTGGAGTTGCACTGTAGGTTGAGGGTGGTACTTTTTGCACTTTTGAGGTTTACTTAAGGAGGGAGCTGTGATTAAAAATCTATCTGCAGGTCCTGGTATTCGCTGACAGGTGTGTGGATAATCTGGAACCCACTTCCCACTGCCTTGGAATCTGTCCGTGCAGTGGGGCTGTAGGTTTACTCCTTGAAATAAAATGTGGTTAGCAGAGGGAAGAGAATGGAGCAGACAGTGGGTTGAAGTGGGGGTGGAGAGATAGAGGAGTAAGGGGGAAACAAACCAGTGTGCCAACAAATGGAGAGAGAGGCCTATACTGAAACAGATAAAAATAGACCACAGCTACAGATGAACCAACTCCCATAAAAAAATAAAACATATAGTGATGCTAACATACAAGCTAACCAACCACCTTATTGGTGTGCTGTTCCTCTATACAAAGATATGGTTTACAGAGAGAAGAAAAGAGAAGAAAAGGAAGAGGGAAAAAGAAAAGAAAAGAAAAAAGGAACAATACAGTAGGAATAGAATTAAGTCATTAAACTAACAGAATCAATGAAGCACACCCTGAGACTTTTCGTTTAAGTCCAATGTCTTTTCAGTTCTGATTCCTAGTTTTCTTTTCAAGCTGGTAAATTAGTTTGCAGTTAGGATCAGTTGCCCCTGGTCTGCTGTGAAGGACAGTTCAGATCACCCTCCATTCACCACTCTGGCCATTGTCTTTTTCAAGCTTGTTTCTCTCGTTTCGGTCTTGTTACCTTGAATCACCAGCAGGTGGTGCTATCTCAGCTGCTCGCCCCAGAGGAGGTGGGGCCGGACAGGAACCGACAGAGACTGGAGATGGATGCCTGCCTCAGGGCACATGGCAGGAGACTTACAGCGGGCAGGACGTCGCGGTCACAAGAGAGGCAGCAGTGATCCCAGCAGATCTTCCCTGAAGGGGCTTCAAGGACTGAAGTCGTGGATCGCCTCTGGCCTGGATGGTGCGATGTGCTACCGGTGGTGGCGGTGGCAGCGGCGGCAGTGGCAGCGGCGTCTGCACTGCAGTGGTTGTCCAGTCCACTGCAATGCCCCAGCGGTGGCAGCAGCGAGCTCCGTATGAAGAACAGGCTGCGCTGTTGGTGTCCGCAACCCCCCAGGGCAAAAGCCAGAGACCCACAGCAGTTCTCCTTTGCAGAGGGTTTCACAGACCAGGTTCCCCCGTTGCCATCTTGCTGGAAGTCTCCGAATCAGGACTTTTAATGTCAGTACATGGTCTAGGATATGTTCTGAAGAAAATTATTGTGTCAATAATGAGTACACATGTGGTAAAATCTAAAAATAAAAAAATCCAGAAATCCTTTGAAAGATTTATTTGTAATACATAGCCACAAACATGACAAATGTAAAGGAATGTTTGAAATAAATGATGTTTGTTTTAAGGGCCATAGAATTCAACAGTTCCAGCTAAACTTTTACATCTTTGATTAGAATACTACTCAATAAATTTGAGGATAAAAGTGATGTAAATTTGTTATAATAGATCTTATGTCATTTATATGAATTGTATTAATCAAAATTAGAATATAGATTTATATAATTTAGAAACATTATAAAAATAAAGATAGAAAAAGACACCTTTATTACATAAATGTAGATTCTAATTTTCAGTTAATCTGATAGTCAAGTAGCTCTCTTTGATATAATTTTTCTTTCAAAACGAATACTTAAAATAATGATCATAGATTTGTTTTCAAATTCTAAATTCTGCAACTCAAAAATTTTAATCTCATAACTCATTACATATATGTGTCTGTGTTTACACACATACATAACTTATCCTTAATTCAGTAGATCATGTATACTAAGACATTTTAATGATACATTTATAAAACTATAATCATATTCTTTCAACTAATACTTGCCCAAAGACAATATTTAACATTGATATCAGAATAAAATCATATACCTATAACATTACAAAAAAAACTTCTTTCCCACATTTGCTTGGAAAACAAGTATATTATGAAAAAGATGACCAGAACATGGAGTTTAAAGGAGTACAACATAAGAAAGAAAATAAGGCTTGGTTCGGTGGCTCAGCCTGTAATCCCGTGCTTTGGAAGGCTGAGGTGAGTGGATTGCCTGCGCCCATGGGTTCAAGACCCACCTGGGCAATTTGGCGAGACCTCATCTCTACAATAAATAAAAAAATTAGCCATGTGTGGTAGCACACACCTGTAGTTCCAGCTACTTGGAAGGCTGAGGCAGAAGGATCACTGGAGCCCAGCAGGTCAAGGCTGCAGTGGTCTGGAGTGGCCACTGCACTCCAGTCTGGGCGACAGAGTGAGACTCCAACTCAAAAAAAAAAAATAAAATAAAAAAGTAAAATAAGAAAAATAAATGAAAGGAAAATATCAAAGGACGAAGAATAGATGAAAGGTGATGAGAGTTTCTTCTTAAAAATGATTTTTTAAATCCTCTAGAACATTCTAAAATTATTGAGTAAAACTAAGTGTGAATCTTCCCTCACTAACCTATAGCACTACCAATGCCATGTATGTGATAATAGCTATGCAGTCAAGGAATGCAGCAAGTTCTTATGGAACTAAGATATGGTAACATTAAGGCAGAATAATCTTAGATCCTGGAGAAAAGAAGGTTAGGGATACTATAACATCTTGAAAATGCATCTGACTACAGAATGCCTTATGCTCATTGCTGTGGTTCAAACTAAGATCACCAGATTTGTGAACCAAACATCAGTTTTACTAATCTATCCAGAAATATCCTCTGTTTGGGAGGCTAAACAAACCAATGACTAATAATGTATATGAAAAAAACAAATACATTTATATATAGATATAAAACCATGATAAAAATTATTAATTTAAACAAATCTTCAGCATC
>JAPVLO010004292.1:0-16470 GCA_027257055.1 Cephalopachus bancanus | reverse complement strand
GGTAGTTTGTGATTAATGTCTCTCAACTTCCAAGACAAATGATCACTCTGGAATTTTAAATTCTTGAGTTGCTGAAATAAAAATCGTATATTTTTCAACCTGAGTTAGAAAATTTGAACAAATTCAACTGGGTGCTATTTTCCTTAATACACCTTAACTATATACTATGTATAACTAGACTACATACATATTACCATTTTTCTGTAATTTCCTAATAGTTGCTTTTCCCACAATAGTTGAATCATATATCAGTTTTACAGAAAGACTTATTTAACATTGCTCTTTATTATTTGTTTTTATTTTTTAAATAATATGTAGAAAATATCTTTTTACAGGTTTGGATAAATACCTCAGATGTTATATTGGTTGGTCTACGAGACTATCAGGTAAAAATTACATTTAAATTTGTATTATGTCTTTGCATTTAAGAAATCATCTATTTTTTCAGTCATAGTCTCACTCTGACGCCCAGGTTGCACTCTGATGCACACTGATGGCCACCACAGCCTTGACCTGCTTCTACTTCAGTCTTCCAAGTAGCTGGAACCACAGGCATGTGCCTCTATGCCCAGCTGTTTTTGTTGTTGTTGTTGTTATTGTTGTTGTTGTGGAGATGAGGTCTTGCCAAGTTGCCCAGGCTGGTCATGAACCCCTGGACTCAGGCAGTCCTCTCACCTCTGCCTCCCAAAGTGCTGGGATTACAGGCATGAGCCACCACACCTGGCCACCATTGACATCTTTTACCAGATTAAGTCCAGTGTGGTTTGTCACCACTGTGCCATCAACTTTTATTAAGGGCCAGTTGTGTTCAAGACTATAGTATTTTTCAAATTCAACATAATTCTCAGTTAGTTAATGGTACACGTGTTTTGTAGAAAGACTAATTCAACAGTGTTTTTCATTTTTTTGTTTTCATTTAAGATACGATACACAGTAAATATTCTCTTGCAAAGTTTGGATAAGCACCGTAGACTATTCTGTCCTAATTCCTTTAAAGGCCAGTGGTGTTTCAGGCATTGAACTAGATATTTCAGGAGTGATGGTTTCCAAATGCCAGTCTGTGAAACAGTACTGGTGCAGTCTGACATTCTCAGTGCTCTGTTGTGAAATGAAAAGACATGTAGGTATGGTATTTTTTATGAAGCTAAATTGTTTATTTTATTTATTTATTTACTTATTTGAGTAAGGGTCTCACTTTGTTACCAAGGCTGGAATGCAGTGACATGATCACAATGATCACTGCTCATGGCAGCCTCAACTTCCTGGGCTTGAATGATCCTTCCACCTCAGTATCCTGATTAACAGAGACTGCTGCTACACCCAGTTAATTTTTAAATTTTTTTGTACAGATGAGTTTTCCTGTGTTGCCCAAGCTGGCCTCTAACTCCTAGGGTCACACAGTCCACCCACCTTGATCTCCCAATGTGCTGAGGATCATGCAGGTTTAAGCCACTGCTCATGACCATTTTCCTTTTCAAGTATGTTTTTTAATTACCTTTTAATAAATGAGAATGATAGTATATGATTGTGATTTTTATTAGTGTTCTAGTTTGATAAAGCAAAAATTTAGTAATTTGGACTCTCATCATCAATAATTATTTTATTTTAAAGGTCTTGAAGTTAAGTCTGGGAAACTACTATTCTAAAATACAGAATGAGTAAATCAAGTCTCTTAATGTCTATGTGTTATGGTTTAAAGTTTAGACTTGCACACAAGTAGTTACAGGTCAAACTGTTGTGAAGTATATGCTACAGGTTTAAGATGATCAGTCAGGGAAAAACTGATAGAAGTCCTTGTAATTTCAAACTTGAAACTATGTATATGTTCCTATGTTCCATCCATGGGAACACATCCTCATTGTTTATTGAGTAAACACTCCTCAGTTTATTGCATCCATTTGGCTAGTTTCTTAGAGTTCACATCATGAAAGTATTGTTGTGTCTGTGTTTTCATTCTCCTGTTACTAAGTGGAGTTCTCATTTTTAGTTCTCATTATTATTTATTAGTTCTGGTGGGGTTTTTTTTGCATAGGGGGTCTCAATCTGTCACCCAAGCTGGAGTGAGTGGCACAATCTAGGCTTACCACAGACTCGATCTTCTGGGGTCAGGCAATCTTCCCACCTCAACCTCCCAAGTACAGGCATGTGCCACCACACCTAATTTTTTTTTTCCAGTAGAGATGGGGTCTTGCTATGTTGCCCAGGCTGGTCTCCATCCCCTGGTCTCAAATGATCCTCCCACTTGGCCTCCCAAATTATTGGAATTAAAGGTGTGAGCCACTGCACCAGCCAGGTCTTGTCGGTTTATAGTGTTCAGGTTCTTTGTTTTATTGTTGATCTTTTGTCTGATTGATATATTAGTTTTGTTGTTGTTGTTGTTTTGAGTTGGAGTCTCACTCTGTCACCCAGACTGGAGTGCAGTGGCCGCTCCCAGCCGCCGCAACCTTGACCCACTGGGCTCTGGCGATCCTTCCATCTCAGCCTTCCGAGTAGCTGGAATTACAGGTACGTGCTACCAAGCCCAGCTGATTTTTGATTTATTGTAGAGATGAGGTCTTGCTGCCCAGGTGGGTCTCAAACCCACGGGCTCAGGCAATCCCCTCACCTCAGCCTCCAAAAGGCGTGGGATTACAGGCTGAGCCACCGAGCCCGGCTTATTAGTTATTATAAGTGACATATTGGAGTCAGTGATTCTGCTTTTTACCTTCAGAATTTCTATTATTGAAATAATTTTTGCACCATTTTTTTTTTGAGTTGGAGTCTCACTCTGTCACCCATACTGGAGTACAGTGGCACACTTCTGGCCACCGCAGCCTTGACCTGCTGGGCTCTGACTATCCTTCCACCTCAGCCTTCCAAGTAGCCGGAATTGCAGGCATGCGCTACCACGCCTGGCTGATTTTTTGATTTATTGTAGAGATGAGTTCTCGCTGCCCAGGCGGGTCTCGAACCCACGGGCTCAGGCAATCCACTCACCTCAGCCTCCCAAAGGCGCGGGATTACAGCTGAGCCACTGAGCCCGGCCTAAGAGAATGTTTTGAAAAGGTCCTTCAGACTTGTTCTATATCCTGTAGTGACTTCTATGTTGCTGGTTTTCATGGCTTCCTGAAACTGAGGTGAGGGGATGGGAATAGAACAGATTAAAATACCACAATGGTTTTTCTTACTGAAATTCAGTTAATCTTACAGAATGAACACAACTCAGATGATTGCATCCATTTGGCTAGTTCTTAATGATGTTGACCATTTTTGTCAATGTTCTTATTCCTTTTTTTTTTTTAAGAATCAAAATATTTTCTGTAACTCACCACTAAAGCAAAATGAGGCTTAGATTCTTTTTTTTTAAAAGAATTTTAAATTTAATTAATTTATTTATTATAAAGATGTGGGGTACAATTCAGGGCTAGGTATACAAACATTGATTATGCAGTTACCCTTGTTGAGTTCTCATTCCTTTTATGAAGGAACAATTTTAGTAGGTCCTTACTCTGCCATTTCCTGCAATCACTGCTCTTTATATCTGTTTTTATCTGCTATTCATTTATTTATTTATTTGGGGTGACATGATCTCACTGTGTTTCTTAGGCTGGCCTCATGTGATTTTCCTGCTTCAGGCTGCCAAAGTGCTAGGATTACAGGTGTGAATCACCACACTCAGCCTGTTTTTGTTATTTATAGGTTTGATTATACATTGATTTTCTTTTCTATATATCCCAAAATTTAAAAAAAGGAACTCATTATAAAATATATTATTTTTACATTTATTATGTTATTTGAATTGGGAATCTTTATTTTAACAATAATCCTGTGTGTTTGTGTACACATTACTGTTTGAGAAGTATTGGTTTAGCCAAGTGTGGTGGCTCATGCCTGTAATCCCAACACTTTGGGAGGCAGAGGTGAGAGGATTGCCTGAGCCCGGGGGTTCATGAGATGAGCCTCTACATTAAGTCAGAAAATTAGCTGGACGCAGTGGTGTGCACCTGCGGTTCCAGCTTTTTGGAAGGCTGAGGCAAAAGGATTGCCAGCCCAGCAGGTCAAGACTGCAGTGGCCATGAAGGTGCCATTGCACTCCAGCCTGGGTGACAGTGAGACTCTGACTCATAAAAAGAGGTATTGATTTAATTTGTATTGCTATTGTCTCACAGGACATTTTTGTTACTTCTATTTGGATCACTTTAAAGTTAATTGTAAGATAGCATCTTTAACTTCCCCTTTCCCCCAGCTAAGTCAGGTTCTTTAAAAAAGTGAATATTGTAGGACAGTGGTTCTCAGTGGTTGCATCAAACACACCCACACAAAATAGCTATAGAAAATTCACATTCTTGGGCATGCAGGGTGGCTCACACCTATTATCCCAGCACTTTGAGAGGTCAAAGTGAGAGGATTGCCTGAGCTTATGGATTTGAGACCAGCCTGGACAACTTGAGGAGATCTCATCTCTACAGTAAATAAAAAATATTTGCCAGGCATCGTGGCACATGCCTCTAGTTCCAGGTACTGGGAAGACTGAGGCCAAAGGATTTCCTGAGCCCAAAAAAGTTGAGGCTGTGCTGGCTGTTAGTATGCCACTGCCCTTCAGCCTGGGCAACAAAGTGAGACTTCAACAAAAACAAAAAAATAATTCACATATTTGTTTTAGATTGGAGAATATAGTTTATTTAGAAAATAAATTATAGAGAAAGAGAGAAGAGATTCACTTCCCCAAAGTAGGGAAGTGGGGCAAAGCTAGGAGACATGGCAGCCATAGCTCAAAGAGCCACGTGGCCAAACCAGAGTTTTAGCAAAGTAATGACATTCTTGTACTACACCCCAGGTCTTAGCTCAGTCTTTATTTCTGATTTATTTATTTTTTGAGTTGGAGTCTCACTTTTGTCTCCTAGGCTGGAGTACAGTGGCATGCTCACGGCAACTGCAGCCTTGACCTGCTGGGCTCAGGGGATCCTTACGCCTCAGCCTTCCAACTAGCTGAACTACAGATACACACCACCATGCCCACCTAGTTTTTGTGATTTATTGTAGAGACAAGGTCTGCCAAGTTGCCCAGCTAGTTTCGAAGCCCCTAATTCAGGAAATCCTCTTGCTTTGGCCTCCCAATGTACTGGGATTGTAGGCTGAGCCTGGACTTTTTTTTGTTTTTTAACATAACTTTCTTTATACTTCAGAACAGAACATTATAAACAACAAAACACAACCTACAACATTCTTTTTTATGAGAGAAAATTGAGTCTGAGTCCCTGGTCACACAACCAGCATAAGATAAAGCTAGGATGCTCATCCAGTGTCCTACTCTTTTACCATTACTTTTTTGGGGGTAAGAAAATGAGATTTATTGAGATAACAGAAAAGCTCTCACAATAGGAGGGAGGATGAAGAGGTTGCCCCACATTGCCTTTCTTTATAATACAGATAAACTTAGTTTCCATTTTTGCCATAATTCCTGCTACTTAACATCTGTGGGTTCACACGGTACTGATGGAAAGGTAGTTGATCTCAAACAGGACCTGAACATTTCTTTTTTCTTTTCTTATTTTAGTAGATATGAAAGCTTTGATTACATATAAATTCTATAGTAAAAAAGCCTTGTCTCCTATGGGAAGAATCACATCAGTGAACCTTCAAAATGTTAATTGAGGATTGGGGTGGTGAGCTTGGCATATAGTTGAATGCCCCCTTTGACAAAAGCAAAAGAAGAGACTAGTCAGCCAAATCTGATCAGCTAGATGTGCTAGTTTCTGATCTGGCAAAGCCAAGCTCACAGGTTCATAGAAGAATGGTCTCTCACACTTCTAGACATGTTTTCTTTAGGAGTTGAAAGCAAATCCTGATACTTTTTGGCACTTCCATTATGACTCATAGAACCTGAAAATTTCGTGTGTGTGTGTGTGTGTGTGTGTGTGTGTGTGTGTGTGTGTGTGTGTTGGAGTCTCACTGTGTCACCCAGGCTAGAGTGCAGTGGCACACTCATGGCTACCCCAGTGTTGACCTGCTGGGCTCTGGTGATCCTTCCGCCTCAGTCTTCTAAGTAACTGGAACTATAGGTGTGTGCTACTATGCTTGGCTAATTTTTGATGTATTGTAGAGACGAGGTCTCACCAAGTTGTCGGAACTGGTCTCAAACCCCTGGGCTCAGGCAATCCACTCGCCTCCACCTCCCAATGTGCTGGGATGCAGGCTGAACCACCGAGCCTGGCTATAGAACCTGGAAATTTCTACAATTTTTAAAAGGAAACAGACTGTCGATTTTTAAAAGGAAATAGTAATCTTTATTTTGGGGGGGCTACCACAGTCTCTACCTGCTGGCCTCAGGCAATCTTTCCACTTCAGTTTTCCAAGTAGCTGGAACCACAGGCATGCGCTACCACACCCAGTTAATTTTTCTTTTCTTTTTTTTTTTTTTGAGTTGGAGTCTCACTCTGTCACCCAGACTAGAGTGCAGTGGCTGCTCCTGACCACCTCGACCTGCTGGGCTCCTGCGATCCTTCTGCCTCAGCCTTCCAAGTAGCTGGAACTACAGGTGCACGCTAATTTTTTGATTTATTGTAGAGATGAGGTCTCGCCAAGTTGCCTAGGTGGGTCTCAAACCCACGGACTCAGGCAATCCACTCACCTCAGCCTCCCAAAGCGTGGGTTACAGGCTGAGCCTCCAAGCTTGGCTAATTTTTCTTGATTTATTGTAGAGATGACGTCTCGCAAAGTTACCCAGATTGGTCTCCAATCCCAGGACTCAGGCAATCCTCTGGCCTCCGCTCCCAAAGTGCTAGGTTTACAAGTGTGGGACACCGTGCCTGGTTTATTTTTGAAGTTCCATAGACAATTATGATAAATAATGTATCCTAAGACCCACTGATATATAGAAAAGTATATTAATTTGGGGGGGTCAGTATGCTATTTTTAGTTTTGAATTGCGATATTTGACTTTCATATAAACTTTTTATCTCTTCAATTTCAAAAGATTTTAATCAAATTGAAGTAGTAAATAAAAGCTTATTTGCCTGTTTTGCTTTTATGAAAATGCAATCTGTAAATACCTTTCCTAAGCTGGTAATCGTTGTTCAGTCATGCATGCAAGCCTCTTCCTAATTTTTCAGATACAAGAAATTCTTTTAAAGGGTATTGAGATTTATTTATTTATTTATTTATTGAATTGGAGTCTTACTTTTGTCAGCCAGGCTGGTATGCAGTGGCACGCTCACAGCAACTGCAGACTCAACCTGCGAGGCTCAGGCAATCCTTTCGCCTCAGCCTTCAAAGTAGCTGGAACTACAGGCGTGTGCCACCCTGCCTGGTTAGTTTTGTGTGTGTGTGATTTATTGTAGAGATGAGGTGTCACCAAGTTGCCCAGGCTGGTCTCGATCCCCTGGGCTCAGGAAATCTTACCTTGGCCTCCCAAAGTGCTGTGATTATAGGCTGAACCATCATGCCCAGCAGGTATTGAGATTTTCAAAAATGAAAGTAAGAGAGTTTGTAACAGAAGGGTAAGTAGGTTTTTTCTTTCTTTTCTTTTCTTTTTTTTTTTGAGTGGAGTGACCCAGGCTGGAGTGCAGTGGCACACTCATGGCCACTGCAGCCTCGACCTGCCAGGATCAGACAATCCTTCTGCCTCAGCTTCCAAGTAGCTGGAACTACAGGCATGTACCACCACGCCTGGCTAACTTATTTATGATCTATTGCAGAGACGAAGTCTAACTATGTTGCTCAGGATGGTTTTGAACCCCGAAGCTCAGGCAGTTCTCTTGCCTCTGCCTCCCAAAGTACTGGGATTATGGGCATGAGCCACTACACCTGGCTGTAGGTTTTTTCTTTCTTTTTTTAATTGGAGTCTTTCACTCTGTCACCCAGGCAGAGTGAGAGTGCAGTGGTACACTCATGGCCACCACAACCTTGACCTGCTAGGCTCAGGTGATCCTTCTGCCTCAGCCTTCCAAGTAGCTAAAACTACAGTCATGTACCACCACACCCAGCTAATTTTTTGATTCATTGTTGAGGTGAGGTCTCACCAAGTTGTCCAGGCTGGTCTCAAACCCGTGGACTCAGGCAATTCTCTCACCTTGACCTGCCTCCCAAAGTGCTTGGATTATAGGCATCAACCATTGTGCCTAACCCGCTTTTTCTTAATGAGTTTAGTTTGAAAGTAACTATAGCTGCTCATCTTCTGACATAACCTGTTTTAAGAGTTACTTGTTTATTTCTAAGGATAACAAAGATGATGTAATTTTAAAGTACAATGCAGTTGAAGCTAGAGGTTTGAAGGCATATGGCATGCTTCCAGAACACGGTAATAACAAAATACTTATATCACCTTGTTGTTTGTTATTATTGTTTGTTGGTATTTAGATGAAGGAATTTTGGTAGAATTCTGTTTTACATATTGTTTGCACATGTACTTTTTTTTTTCTTTTTTGAATTGGAGACTCACTCTGTCACCCAGGCTGGAGTACAGTGACATGCTCACGGCCACTTCAGCCTCAACCAGCTGGTCCCAGGTGATCCTTCTGCCTCAGCCTTCCAAGCAGTTGAAACTATAGGCACAGGCCACCACACTTGGCTAATTTTCTGATTTATTGTAGAGATGAGGACTTGCCATGTTACCCCGGCTGGTCTCAAACCCATGGACTCAGGCAACCCTCTTGCCTCCATCTCCCAAAGTGCTGAGATTACAGGCATGAGCCACCATACCCAGCTGAGTGCATGTGATTATAAAGTTAGTTTAACATATGCACGCCTGTATTCTATAGTACTTTAGAAGAAGCAAGTAGAAATTTCTAATTAATGTTCTTTTGGTGGAGAATTTATAAATTTATAAGCTCTGGATTTTATGTATAGTATCTGTCATAGAAAGACTCTTTTTATAGTGCATTTTTTTATTTTTTGAGTTGGAATCTCACTGTTATCACCTGGATTGTAGTGCAGCCTCGACCTGTTGGACTCAGGTGATTCTTCCAGCAGCTGAAACTATAGGCATGCACCCCCATACCTGGCTAATTTTTTTGATTTATTGTAGATATGAGGTCTCACCAAGTTGTCCAGGCTGGTTTCAAAACTCAGGCAATCCTCTAATCTCGGCCTCCCAAAATGCTGGGATTATAGGGGTGAGCTACTGCATCCAGCTATGTTGTTTTTTAAACAGTTCTCAAAAGACTGACAGTTTTCATCTCAGCAAGGGCGCATAGTGTATTTATAGGATTATTTTCTTTTTTTTTAAAGATGTGGGGTACAATTCAGAGTTAAGTCTACAAACATTGACTATGCAGGTACCCTTGTTGATGAGGTATGCCCCTCCCTCCCCTAGCAGTTTCCCTCAACTGCCAATTCTACCCCTCCCCTGACAGTTTCCCACTACTGCCAATCCCTTTCTTATAGTATTATAATATTTGTTCAAGGTCAGATTTATTTTTAACAAATTAATTTCCTCCTTTTGTTTATCTTTTTAATAGAGATGAGATGTCACTATGTTGTCCAGGCTGCTCAAACTCCTGGACTCAAACAATCCTCCAGCCTCTGCCTCCCAAATTGCTGGAATCCCAGGCATGGGCCACTTCACTTGGCCATCATTTTCTTTCTTTTTTTGCTTTTTTTGTTTGCTTTTTACTTTGTCGCTCAGGCTGGAATGCAGTGGCACACTCATGGCCACCACAGCCTTGACCCACTGGGCTCAGGCAATTTTTCCCCCTCAGCCTTCCAAGTAGCTAGAACTAGAGATGCACACCACCACACCTGGCTTTTTTGTTTTTTGCCTTTTTTTTTTCTTGAGAAAGGTCTCATCAAGTTACTTGGGAAGATAAAAGTCAAATATAATGCATACTCATTGCAGAAAATTTGAAAAGATTAAAATAAGTTCCTCATAATACCATCAGAGGATATACACAGCCTCTTTTTTTGTTTATTTTTGGTTTTTTTGAGAGGAGTCTCACTCTCGCTCAGGCTGGAGTGCAGTGGTACGTTCATAGCCACTACTGCCTGGACATGCTGAGCTCAGATGGGCCTTTTGCCTCCGCCTTCCAAGAAGCTGGAACCACTGGCACTCGCCAAGTTGCCCAGACTGCTCTGGAACCCCTGACTCAGGTAGTCCTCTGACCTCCATCTCTCAAAGTGTTGAGATTACAGGCCTGAGCCATTGCACCCAGCTGCAATGATTTTTAAGCTAACATATTTTACTTGCAACTATTTGAGTTTTTTCTATTCCATTGCATTTATGAAAATAATATGAATTTCATATCAACATGAAAATCCTGATGAAATTACTGACACTTTAAAAAGTGCTCAGCCAGTCTCGGTGGCTCAGACTGTAATCCCAGCATTTTGGGAGACTAAGGAGAGTGGATTGCCTGAGACCTTGGGTTCAAGACCAGCCCTGGCAACTTGACAAGACCTTGTCTCTACAATAAATCATAAAAATTAGTTGGGTGTGGTAGCATGCATGCCTGTGGTTCTGGCTACTTGGAAGGCTGAGGCGGAAGGATCACTGCAGCCCAGCAGGTAGACACTAGGGTGACCATAAGCATGGCATTGCACTCCAGTCTGGGTGATGATGTGAGACTCCAACACTCTCTCTCTCTCTCTCTCTCTCTCTCGATGATGTGAGACTCCAACTTTCTCTCTCTCTCCCTTTCTCTCTCTCTCTCTCTCTCTCTCTCTCACACACACACACACACACACACACAAAGAAGTGCTGAAATATCTTGGAATTGAACTAGCACCTTGTTTCTTCACTGTATTGTTTAGGGGTAAGCATGATTTGACTAAATTTGTCTAATAGTTTATCAATTAGCTGTTCTAATCTCAGGATAACTTTATATGTTGAAGATAAAAACCTGTCTGTCTGCTTTACTGCTATTTTGTATATGTGCTATGCCTTTTGAACAAAAGAAAAGTACAGCACATATACTCGTTGTTGTTATAATGACTTAATAATGTATGAACTTCTAGGGGATTTTATTGTTATTTGTTGTGCGTGGTAGAGTTATTAGGTAGAGGTAAGAAGAATTTTTCTTGTAATGAAACATCCTTAATTAAAGAATAGCTTGTATGAGTCTTTTTTTAGTTCATTATTTCAGATTCATTTTAGTGGGCAGTTTATTTTAGTAACTCTTGATTGTGTAAGTATATTTGTTATCATGTCTTCAGCTGAAATCAATGAAACAGATACATTTGGTTCTGGAGATGATGATGATGAGATCCAGTTTGATGATATTGGAGATGATGATGAAGACATTGATGATGAAGTGGATAACCTTTATACGTTTTTTTTGTTTTATTTTTGAATTATCTGTAAACTTTATACTCCTTTGGAATTTTTTTCCTTCAAAATCAGTATTAGTTGGCAATAGGCACACTATAATAATAACTTTAAGTGAAAGTAAGAGATTCTAAAGAGACGTTTCATGAATATGCCTTCTCTTAAATGAAATGTTAGTGTGTTAAAGAAGAATCTTGTTTAAATCAGCTTGATGTAGCAATGAAATTGCAATAGTCTAAAAAACCTGTTAAAATGGACACCTCTTACTAGGTTATGGTTTATCAGGCATCAATTATTATTGCCCAAACCTCTGGTTTGGAGTTGGTATGTGCTTGGAAAATGATTGCTTCTCTTAGTAATAAAACAGTGAAATTCCCAGAGTAATAAATATTTCGCTGCTCTTTTGCCATTGTTACATTCAAAGGAAAATCATCCTTTTTTTCTTCTGTCTCCCTTTGTGTGTGCATGTGTATGTATATTTACATGCCATGGTGGTATAAAACATAGGCTTTAAAAAAAAAATCCCAAGCTGGGCTCGGTGGTTCAGCCTGTAATCCCGCACCTTTGGGAGGCTGAGGTGAGTGGATTGCCTGAGCCTGTGGGTTCGTGACCCGCCTGGGCAGGCGAGACCTCATCTCTACAATAAAATCAAAAATTAGCTGGGCATGGTAGCGCGTACCTGTAATTCTGGCTGCTCGGAAGGCTGAGGTGGACGGATCGCCAGAGCCCAGCAGCTCGAAGCTGTGGTGGCTGGGAGCGGCCACTGCACTCCAGTCTGGGCGACAGTGTGAGACTCCAACTCAAAAAAAAAAAAATATATCCCAGCCAGGTGTGGTAACTCATGCCTGTAATCCCATCACTTTGAGAGACAGGGCCAGAAGGATTGCCTGAGTCCAGGGTTTGAGACCAGTCTGAAAACTTGGCAAAACCTCATCTATACAATTAAAAACAAAAAACCTAGCATGAAGGTGTGTGCCTGAAGTTCCAGCGACTTGGAAGGCTGAAGTAGAAAGATCACCTGGTCCCAGCAGGTTGAGACTGCAGTGGCTGTGCTCATGCCACTGCACTCCAGCCAAGGTGACAGAATGAGACTCTGAGTCAAAAAGTAAATAAATAACAGTAAAGAAACTCTCTCTAATGATAATGTAATTCAGAAACCACCTGTATATACAAAGTCCCAAAGTGGTAATTATTGACTGGACACTAAGATGAAGTTTTAGAATACCTAGAGCACTTGTTCTTAGTAGTAATTATGTCAACAATTACCAGAGTTAAAAATTAGAAAAGATTAGTCTTTGGAAAGGCTAAGCTGGGCACAAGTGATAACTGATGTTCATACCCTGTTGGAAACCATTGACCTTCATCAGTGATCTCCAAAGTTTTTACTCCCCAACATCTTTATTTAGTGCATTTTCAAACTGTCCTGAGAGGTTGAAAGAATCTTAAATTGAAGTAAGCATCTATATTCTTGCCATCAGGATTCTATAGTTCACTTTTTTAAGAGATGAGGTCTTGCTATGTTGCCTAGGCTGGTTCTAACTCCCACCAAAGCCTCCCAAAGTGCTGGGATTACAGTTGGGAACCACCACACCAAGCCAAACTTACATTTTTATACTTGATTTGTCACATCCATCCTTCTGTTATCTGACAATTCACCTTTATTTTGATACATTTCCAGGTCATTTAGATTACTTACATCTTTAGAAAAATTGAGCCCATAACTGTTGTATATATGTAGTTATACTTTTTTTTTTTTTTTTTTTTAGTTGGGGGTGATTACACTTTGTCACTCAGGCTGGAGTGCAGTGGCATGATCACAATTCAATGCAGTCTCAATCCGGGGCTCAGGCAGTCCTGCTTCACCTCCTGAGTAGCTGAGATTACTGGCACACAACAGTCCAGGCTGATTTTTTACTTTTTTGTAGAGACAGGGTCTCATTAGAAGGATCACCTGAACCCAGTGGGTTGAGGCTATGGTGGACATGAGCATGACTGCATTCCAGCCTTCAGAGTGAGACTCAGACTCAAAAAAAAAAAAAAGCTTTTCTGGTAGCACAGAGGAATTCAGAAAACTCTAGTATACAGGATACTCAGTTCAAAAGAATTTACCTCCCAGTTAACTTCAGGAAGTTTTTATATGCTGTAGAATACTATAGTAAGAATTATTTTTCTATATACTTGATGATCTTTTTATTTACAGATCTAAATTGAACTCAGCATTTTACATTCCAAGTTTTCTCAGGATTGTTCTACAGTTGGAACTTTGACCATCACCTGTTAAGAAGACTAAAATTTCTGCTAGCATACAGAAAATCATTTAGAGTGTGGTTTGTTAAAGCAGACCGATTTACTTTTATTGTTTTAAAGTATTTATTACTTTTCTTTAAAAATTGATGATGCTGAATTATCTTAAGTTTATCTTTGGATGTAATGGAACATAGAGGTGAAGACCATCATATCCGCTGTTAAAACATAAGAAACAAATGCTTTTTCTAATATGTCCCCTTCCAGTAAGTGGATGATTTGAATAGATTTCTTGCTTTGTAATCCTCATGGATTATAATTAGTTCTAGTGCCAGCAAATCTGTTTACCCTGCAGTTTATCTCTATGTTTCAGTTACCTAGATGGCCTCTTGAGATTTTTAATACAATTTAAGGAAGGCATAAATCTGCATTTAGAATCAGAAAAAATGGGGATGATTTTTCATATTTATGAAGCCCTTTATATTTTTATACTAACTTTGATACCCTATACATTATTTTCATCATATTATGTTGTCATCATCTTTAAGAAAAAGCATTACCAAAATGCAGTTTTTAGATCATGGCAATTGTGAGTGTCAGTTTTTAATCTGTAGGATTATCGTTGCAGAAATTGAACATTAGGTAATAACCAATTATCTTTACACTGGATACTGGTGTATTGACCATGTTTTTACTTAACAGGCATGGAAAATTTCTCAAGCAAGATAACTTTTGATAGTAAGACACAAAGAATTTTTTTTAACTATAAAAATTAGGTTGCAGCTGGGCTCGGTGGCTCAGCCTGTAATCCTGTGCTTTGGGAGGCTGAGGTGAGTGGATTGCCTGAGCCCACGGGTTCGAGACCCACCTGGGCAACTTGGCGAGACCTCATCTCTACAATAAATCAAAAAATCAGCAGGGCATGGTAGTACATGCCTGTAATTCTGGCTACTTGGAAGGCTGAGGTGGAAGGATCGCTGGAGCCCAGCAGTGGCCCCTGCACTCCAGTCTGGGCGACAGTGTGAGACTCCAATTCAAAAAAAAAAAAAAATAGGTTGCATTAAAAAATGTCATTTTGTTTTTCAAAAGTCATGCATTGTAACTCAGTTTTTGACTTCTTGAACAATTGAGTTGTCATGTACTAAAGAAAAACTTATTTTATAATAAATTATAGAAACTGAGCCTTTCTTCAACTGTTCTTAATTGTGTGTAAAGGGAGGGCAACTATGGCTTACTGAAAAGATGGTTTCTGTGTTCTGAATGAAAGTGCCACAGCAAAGTAATATAATAAAGTGTCATATTTAGTATATTTTGGCTTTACTTTGTGTTACTAGTATATTTCATTGTGTGTACCATTTTCTAATGTGTATATTATAGGAGTTTATATCATTTCCCTTTTGTTTCTTTTTAAAGTGACCAGCTGTAAGATGAAATTAAGTGCTGGGCTAGTTAGTCTTAAAATCAATATAGTTAAATCTTATACAATTTCAATAGAGGGGAGTCTCCAATTAGTGAAATATTTATTATATTTGCTCTTTTGAAACTTTAATATGAAGAGACTATCCCCTTGGACTTCCAGCAAGATGGCAATGGAGTGGCATGGTCTGTGAGACCCTCTGCAAAAGAGAACACCCATAAAGACCCTAGCTCTCTCCCAGGGGCTGCAGCTCCCATCTTCCGCAGCCTGCTATTCACAGGGAGCTCAGCCGCCACAGTCACCCACCGTCACTACTCAGATATCAAAATGGACCGGGCTGCTCCTGCAGTCATGGATCCCGCCACTGCGGTCATTCCCAGCTTATGCCTGAAGCAACCCATGACTTCAGACCGTGAAGCGCCCGCAAGCAGGATCTTCTGAGATCGCTGCTGCCTGGCTGCTGCTGCTGCTGTCACGCCATGCCCCTAGCCCAGAGAAAGGCCTGTGGAACTCCCCTGTGAAGTTGCCACGGCAGGTCGTGCATCAGTAGCCAGCTCGCTCCCCTCTGGACTGTAGCCATGGGATAGCACCACCTGCTGGGGAACCAAGGTAACAGCATCAAAATGGGAATGACAGAGGCTCATCCCTCTTGAAAAATGGAAAAAGCCAGATCTCAGTAATAGACTGGGCAGGGGGCCCATATCTGAACTGTTCTTCACAGCAGGCCAGGGGCAACTGACCCTAAATGCGAACAATTCTACCAACCTGCAAAGACAGCTAGAAATCAGAGCTGAAAGGACATTGGACTTAAAGAAAAAGTCTCAGAGTGTGCTTGGCTGGTTCTGTTAGTCTACTTACTTTAATCTATCCCTTTCCCCCTTTTTTCTTTTTTCTTTCTTTCTTTTTCCCTTTTCCTTTTTTCTTATTTCTCTGTAAACCCCATCTTTATATAAAGGAATAGCACACCAATTAGGAAGTTGGTCGGTGAGTACGTTAGCATCATTGTTATGTTTTAGCTTTTTATATGGTTGTTGGTTAGTTCTCAGTCATGGTTATTGTTTTTCTTTATATTTGTTTCAGTCTTTGTGTCTCTTTTCACTTACCAGTTGGTACACTCAACTGTTTTCCCTCTCACTCCTCTCTCTCTCCATGCCCCACCTCCCTCCACTGTCTGCTCCATTTTCTTCCCTCTGTTAATCTCATTTTGCTTTCAGGGAGTAAACCTACAACCCCACTGCACGGACAGACTCCAAGGCAGTGGGAAGTGGGTTTCAGACTATCCATACAGTGTTGGTGAATACCAGGATCTGCAGAGAGATTTTGAAAACACAGCTCCCCCCTTAATTAAATCCCAAAACTACAAAAAGGACTGCCCTTAACCCACAGTCCAACTCCAGAAATGAACAAAGCAAGAGGTAATACATTAGGAAGAATAGGAGATTGAACAAACAAATAAAAGTAACCCCTCCACCCTGAATAACAGAATTAAAGAAGACAGGGAAGTGGAAGGAAGGGAAAAGTAGGGAGGAAAAATCTGCACAAATGAAGAAAAACTAAAAGAAGAATACAG
>JAPVLO010004291.1:0-16358 GCA_027257055.1 Cephalopachus bancanus | reverse complement strand
CCCCCCTTTCTTTCTTTCTTTTTTTTTAAATTTATTTTAAAGATGTCCGGAACAATTCAGCATTAGGAATACAAATGTTCATTATGCTGGTACCCTTGTTGATGAGGTATGTTCCTCCCTACCCTGGCAGTTTCCCTCAACTGTCAATCCCTTTCTTTTAGTATTATGATAATTGCTCAAGGTCCGCTTATGGGTGAGAACATATGGTACTCTGTTCTTTGTTTCTGTGATAGATCACTGAGTATGATAGACTCTAAATCCATCCAAGTTGCTGTGAAGTTCATATGTTCATCCTTCTTTATGGCTGCATAATATTCCATTGTGTATATGTACCACATTTTTTAAATTCAGCCCAGCTTCAATGGGCAGCGTGGTTGGTTCCATGTTTTTACTATTGTGAATGGAGCTGCAATAAACACGAATGTGCAGGTATCTTTTTTGTAGAGTGATTTGAGCTCCTGGGGTTATATTCCCAATAGAAGAATTGCTGGGCCATATGAAAGGTCAATTTCCAGTTCTTTCAGAAATTGCCACGCTGTCTTCCAAAGAGGTTACACTAGTTTGTATTCCTACCAGCAGTGTAGAAGTGTACCTTTTTCTTCACATCCCTCACCAGCAGCTGTTGTTGCTTGTTTTATTAATTATGGCCATTCTTACTGGGGTTAGGTGGTATCTCGGTGTGATTTTAATTTTCATTTCTCCGATGATGAGTGAGGCTGAGCACTTTTTCAGGTGTCTGTTGGTTGCCCATATATCTTCGTTTGAGAAGTGTCTATTCATGTCTTTTCCCCACTTTTTAATGGGGCTGTTTGTCTTTTTCTTTTCGGTGCATTTGTATTCCTTGTGGATCCTAGATGTAAGGCCTTTGATATACAGTTGGGAAATATTTTTTCCCATTTTGTGGGCTGTATTCCTGCTCTCCTGATGACTTCTTTTGCTTTAAGCTCGTCAGTTTGATGAGGTCCCACTTTATCTTATTTCTTATGGTATGGGCACTTAGGGTTTTGATTGAGAATTGGTTGCCAGTTCCAATTTCCATAAGGGTGTTTCCTGTATTTTCTAAGTCTCTTATAGTTTGAGGTTTTATATTTAGGCCTTTGATCCATTTAGAGTTAATTTTTGTGTATGGTGATAGGTAAGTGTCCTGTTTCAATCTTCTGCATGTGATCAGCCAGTTTTCCCAGCACCATTTACTAATAGGTTCTCCTCTCCCCATTTGTTGTTATTGGAGGCCTTGTCAAAGATTAGTTGGTTGAAAAATTGAGATTTTGTTTCTGGAATCTCTATCCTATTCCATTGATCTGTATGCTTGTTCTTATTCCCAGTACCAGGCTGTTTTGACTATTGTAGCCTTATAGTAAAGTTTGAAGTCTGGAAACATGATACCTCCTGCTTTGTTTCTTTTGCTAAGGATTGTTTTGTCTATTCATTGTTGCTTATGTTTCTATATGAATTTCTGTATTGTCATTTCCAGATCTGAGAAGAATGATGTAGGTAATTTAATGGGTATTGCATTGAATCTGTAGATTGCTTTTGGTAGGATGGATATCTTAACAATGTTGATTCTTCTTATCCAAGAGCATGGAATATTTTTCCATTTGTCTGTGTCTTCTTGGATTTCTTTGAGCAGTGTTTTATAGTTCTCATTGTAAAATTCTTTCACTTCTCTGGTTAGGACGATGCTGAGGTATTTCATTTTTTTGTGGTTATTGTGAATGGGATTGTGCTTTTTATTTGGTTCTCTGTCTGCTTGTTGTTGGTATATAAGAATGCAATTGTCTTTTGCACATTTATTTTGTACTCCAAGACTTTGCCAAAGTCCTTTATCAGTGCAAGCAGATTTTTGACAGATTCTTTTGGATTTTCAAGGTATAGAATCATATCGTCAGCCAACAGGGATAACTTGACTTCCACTATTTTTTTCAACAACTTAAAGATTTGTGGCTACTTTGTTTTGAGCAAGTCTGTCAGTGTTCAGTAGCATGTATTCACTTCATGTCTTTGTGTCACATTTTGAATATTCTTATATTTCAGATTTTTTCTGTTAGTTTGATCTGTGATCAGTAAACTTTGATGATACCATTATAATTGTTTTGGGGCATCACAAACTGCACCCACATAGGACAACAACTTTAAATAAAAAATGTTGTGTGTGTTCTGAATGCTTCACTGACAGGTTGTCCCTCTCCTGGTCCTTCTCTCTCTCTTTCTTTGGGCCTCCCTATTCCCTGAGACACGACTATATTGAAATTAGGCCAATTAATAACCCTACAAAGTCTTTTTAGTGTTTCAGTAAAAGAGTTAAACATCTCTCTCTTTAAATTAAAAGGTTGAAAAGATTAAGGTTAGTGGGGAAGGCATGTTGAAAGCCAAGATAAGCTGGAAACTTGACCTCTGCTAAGGTGTGAATACAAAGAAAAAGTTCTTTAAGGAAGTTAAAAGTGCTACTCTTGTGAACACACAAATGATAAGAAAGTGAAACAGTCTTATCACTGATATGGAGGAAGTTTTAGTAGTCCAGATAGATTTCAAACCTGCCATAATATTTTCTTAAGCCAAAGCCTCATCCAGACCAAGGCCCCAACTCCCTTCAATTCTGGGAATGGAGAAGGAGGGAGGGGACTTGCAGAAGAAAATTTGGAAGTTAGCAGAGGTTGATTCGTGAGGTTTAAGAAAAGTAGTTTTTTGCATGATATAAAAGTGCAAGGTTAAACAGCAAGGGCTAATAAAGAAACTGAGGCAAATTATCCAGAACATTTAACTAAGATCATTGACAGAGGTGGTTATGCTAAACAAGATTTTCAGTGTAGATTAAAAAGCCTTACATTGGAAGAAGATGCCATTTAGGACTTTCATAGCTGGAAAGAAGATGTCTATGTCTGGCTTCAAATCCTCAAAGCACATGCTAACTCTCTTGTCAAGGGCTAATGCAGCTGGTGACTTTAAGTTGAAGCCAATGCTCATTTACCATTCCCCAAATCCTAGGCCCTTAAGAATTATGCTAAATCTACTCTGCTTGTGCTCTGTAAATGGAACAACAAGATCTTGATGATAGCACAACTGTTTATAGCATGGTTTACTGAATATGTTTAGCCTACTGCTGAAACCTGCTACTCCAAAATAAAAGAGAAAATTACTTTCAAGATATTACTGCTCATTGACAATGTACCTGGTCACCCAACAGCTCTGACAGGAAAGTACAAGGAGATAAATGTTGGTCTCTTGCCTACCAACATAACATTTATTCTGCAGTCCATGTATCAAGAAGTAGTTTTGACTTTCTTTTCTTTTCTTCTTCTTTTTTTTTCCAGAGACAGGTTCTCACTCTGTCACCCAGGCTGGAGTGCAGTGGTATAATCATGGCTTCCTACAGCCTTGACCTTTTGGCCTCAAACAATCCTCCTGCCTCAGCCTCTCCAGGAGCTGGGATTGCAGGCATGCACCACCATGCCTGGCTAATGTTTTCATTTCTTGGAGAGATGGGAATCTCATTATGTTTCCCAGGTTGGTCTTGAACTCCTGGTCTCGAGCAATCTTTTTGCCTTGGCCTCCCAAAGTTTTGGGGTTCTAGGCATGAGCCACTGTGCCCATGAGGATAGTAATTTTGACTTTCAAGTCTTATTATTTGAGAAATACATTTGTAAGGTTATAGCCACCATATATGGTAATTCTTCTGATGAATCTGGGTAAAGTAAATTGAAAATCTTCTGGAAACAGCTCACCATTCTAGATGTCATTAAGAACACTCACGAGTCATAGGAGGAGGCCAAAATATTAACTTTAACAAATGTTTGGAAGAAGTTGATTCCAACCTCTATAGATGATTTTGAGAAACTTAAGACTTCGTGAAGGAAAAAACTGCAGATGTGGAAATAGCAAGAGAACTAGAATTAGAAGTGGAGCCCAAAGATGTGACTGAATTGTTACGGCCTCATAAGCTTCAATAAGGAGCTGCTTCACATGGATGAGCAAAGAAAGTGCTTTATTGAGATAGAACCTATTCCTGGTACAGATGGTGTGAACATTGCTGAAATGATAACAAAGGATTCAGAATATTACATACACTTAGCTAATAGTAGCAGCAGGGTTTGAGACGGTTGAGGACAATTTTGAAAGAAGTTCTGTTGGTGAAATGCTATCAAACAGCATGGCGTGCTACAGAGATATCTTTCATGAAAGAGAGGCAATTGAGGTGGCACACTTTGTTGTCTTATTTTAAGTAATTGCCACAGTTACCCCAACCTTCCACAACCACCACCCTGATCAGTTAACAGCCATCAACATCGAGGCAAAGACCCTTCACTGGCAAAAAAATTTACAGCTTGCTGAAGGCTCAGATAAGCATTGGCATTTTTTAGCAATAAAGTATTTTTAAATTATGATGCATGCATGTTTTTTCTTGTTCTTTTTTTTTTTTGAAGTCGAAGTCCCACTCTGCTGCCCAGGCTGGCATGCAGTGGCGTGCTCACAGCCACCACAGCCGCGACCTGCTGGGCTCAGGCAACCCTTACACCTCAGCCTTCCAAGTAACTGGGACTACAGGCATGCGCCACCCTGCCCAGCTAATTTTTTGATTTATTGTAGAAATGAGGTCTTGCCAAGTTGCCCAGGCTGGTCTCGAACCTGTGGGCTCAGGCAATCCTCTCATTTCGGCCTCCCAAAGTACTGGGATTATAGGCATGAGCCACTGCACCTGGCCATACATAGTTTTTTTAAAAGACATGATGCTACTGCATACTTTATAGACTACAGTATAGTGTCAACATAACTTTTATATGCACTGGAAAACCAAAAATTCATGTGACTAACTTTATTGCGACACCTGCTTTATTGCAGTGGTCTGGAAATCAACCTGTATTATCTCTGAGGTATGTTTGAACTTCTAAATTAGGTTACAATTTGTCAGAAAGGAGCTCAAAGTATAGAGACAGCCTCAGGCTAAGGGTTCCTGCTTATTTAATTTAACAGCCTGTATCCTTTCCAAGCAGTTGGTACCCCCACTCCTATTTCCAGCAGACCCTACTGCCCTCTTTTATTCAGGAAAGCCATCTCCTAAAACCTTCCTTGGAATCAGCTGCTTGTAATGGCCCTGACTTTCTCTGGCCTCCCTTAGAACTCACCTATGAACTGTGATGTTTGTATGTACACTTATCGCTTTGTTTTTTGGGGGCAGCACGTATGAGCTCCAGCCTGTTTCCTGTGAGCAACTTATCTCTCAGACTGGCTTCTCTTCCTCATACATACAGGAATTTCAGATAATGCAGGATAGTAATGGGAGGTGGTGAGAAGTAATGGCAGAGACAAACCAACACTGAAAGGGGACAGTGGGGAATTAGGGGGCAAGCTCAGACAACACTGAGAATGAATGTAATATAAAAAAGCATCCAGTCATGGTCAGGGGACCTGATCTCTAGCCCTGGCGGCTAGCCTGCGATCTTGGTCGCGTTCCTTTGCTCTTTCTGGGCCTTTTCTTTCCCTCTATGATCAGACAACTGGGCTTGTCATTTAGAGTCGTGAGAGTGTGTGACTTCGGGCCTCCATTTTCCCAGTGGGAATGGAAATATTAGCTCCTGCTCTTTTAAGTTGACAGAGTCCCAACTCGGTTTACACGCTTGCTTATGGATAACTTGTTGCATTCCACTTAAGGAGCCAATGAGCTGCCACAGGTCTGATTCTTTTTTCCTAAACAATGCAGCAGCTCTGCCTCCAGTTCACTCAGCTCTCAGCACTCACAATGGAGAGAGGAGGGAACCGCAGATTGGCCAGGGGACAGTTAGCAGTTGTCCAACTGCGCTGTAACCTCCCCTACACTTTATCCTGTAGAAGTCCAGTCCTCCTTGGTACCTAAGGTGAGGACACAGAGCCCAGGCAGATCCTGGAGAGAGCTAAGGCAGCAGGGGATCAGGGGAAGCCTTTGTTCTCGGTGCTAATGATAGAACCGTCTGCAAAAGATTCTGACTCACCATCTTGATTCTTCACAATCTGCCTGGTGAAGGACTGAGGAGGTGGAGGGGGTGTGGGGAGGTAGAATGCATCTCTCTCTCTCTCTCACTTCCTGCTATTGCCTGTGCACATCCATCAGCCAGTCACTCCTCACAGACTGTGTGACCTGAGAGACTGAGGAAGACTTTAGGGATCAGAGGAAGTTATCTTGTCCATATACTGCCTCCAGAATGAGATTCCCACCCTTAGGCAGACACACTCCCTAGATGCCTTCCAGTTATCTATTTCTATATTTCAGAATAACTCTGGGGAGACTGACCATGGGGATTGCCTCATTCTGAAGCCCCAATCCTTTTCCTCATGGAGACAGGATCAAATATGCTGTTAGTCTCCTTAGGGTCCTTGAATGAAATAATCTCAGAACCCCTGTTCTCTCTTGTGTCCACGGCAACTTTACCATTCCCCGAGCTTGACTAAACCGGGTTCTTCTTGACTCTAGGCCCTTGACCTACCTAAGAGCATTTACTTTAAAACATTTATTGTAAGTCCTTTCTCTGTTTTTTTGAGATGCAGATCTTTTCCCAGTCTCTTTCCAGTTTTACAACTGCGAAACGTCATTTTTTAGGACCTGAAAACCATCTCTTTGAAAGGTAAACATCAAGGAAGGTAGTGCCCACATGTCCCAGCTTCTGTGGAAGGGGTGGGTAGGGACCTGGGGCGGGGAGGGGAGTTCTCTCAGGTTGTAAAACTATGGTCTATCACGAAAAGAGAAGAAAGTCTATTTTTCCTTTGGGTATGGTCAGTTTGTGAACACAAATGATTAAAATTCCTTCCAACTCAGCTCTTTAAAATTCCCCAGTCCTTTGTCTCCACCTACCTGGGTATCCAGACTCAGTTTGTACCTTCTCTCCCAGTGCAGTAGTATCAGAATAAAATCAACTTCTGTCTGCTCGTTGTATCCAGTGTAATTTTTTTTTTAATTACACTCATGGTTATGACTTCCCTCAATTCTCTCAAATCCCTCTCTTCTGGTCTCTGCTAGCTTACAATTTATTAGGCAATAGTATAGTACATCTCTGTAAACATGTATTTCTTACCTCTCTCATTCTATTGACATTTTCTGGGAAGAGAAATGTGTCCAAGACACTTTGTACCACATGCTGCTTAGCAGAGCATTGAACGAGTTCAAGTCCTGTTTGCTGACAAAATAAATATTCTCTCCAAAGCAAACTATAGCTATTAATTACCTTTAAAAACATTAAATGGTTAAAAAATATTTTTATTTGTGTTATTTTTCACCAGCAGAAATAGTGTGTAATTTTTGCGATGGCTAAGAGGAGGAATTCTGAATCTCACTCATCTCTTTTTTATTTAAATCAAGATACAAATTTTAAGGTAGAGAGAAAAGTTGGATTTAAGAGAAAGTCTCAAAGTAGATCCCCTCGGATGAGATTTTAAGAAGAAAAATAGGATTCTGATGTTGTGGGAGATTTTCTAGAATTGAATTAGCACAAAGGGATGAATAGAAGTTCAGTGGGAATTTCACTGCAGGTTATACCACGGTTTTAGAGCCAGAAGGTGAGATTTCATTTTCCTCTCTTAGCTTGAACTCCTCGAGAACATTCCAGTAGCAGTCCTTGTCTCCCAAACTTAGTCATCATTAAATCCTGCAAGTGCGTTCAGCAGTGTCAAAGCTTGGGAGAAAATTAAGTCTGTTCAGTTACTACATTCCATATCATGTCTTCCAAAACCCATACAGTAGTAGAAACTAACATGTAGAGAAATAAAATGACATGCCCAAGGTTTTTCTCTGTGCATGCAGTTTGTGACAGCATCAGGATGTGGATTCCAAGTCACTCAATCTGTTCTTTCCTACATCCCGTGTTGCCTTTCTCTCATTTTGTTCAGGGGTTTGGAGAGTCAAGGAGCAGGGGCTGGGTGTTGGGGGCAGTACAACTTTCTGCAAGAAGAGGTGGGAATTAGGCTCTTCTAGGAAGCCACTGCTGTCAGAGCACATGATGTTGTGGTGGTGGAGAAAGCCTGCAATGGGAATTAAAACAAAAACCAAAAAGCATCATAAGTTCTGAGATTGGTAGGAACTTTCATACCCTACCTGTGGATGTTTCTCACTACTGTATAGTAATATTTAACATCATCAGCAGTAGTAGCAGCAAAATGTCATGTGACTTAGGGTTTCTGTTCTTCTTGTCATGAGGTATAATTCCTGGAAGAGCTCACCTCTTATTCTTTAATATTTACAAAAGTATATGTCTATACTTGTACGAGTATATGTTTATACTTTTATTTGTATTCTTTTATATTCCTTTGTCTGGATTGCTGAACTCTGTTGGAGAGTATCACCATACCACCACCAGCTCGTGCTCTGTACCTTGAGCTGAGCATACCGTTACTCACCTGCTCAATTACCAACACGTATCAGTTAATCAATATTTCTTTCAGTTTTTCTCCATAGTGAAATTCTCAAACCTTTACTATTTTCCCTTGTCTCACACTTTTTAGTGATGACCCCAGAGGAAAAAAGAGAAACCACTTGGGGAGGCAGAGACTAGAGGATTGCCAGAACCCAGGGCCAGGGGTTCGAAACGAGTCTGAGTGACATGGTGAAACCTTGACTCTATGACAGAGAGAGAGAGAGAGAGAGAGAGAGAGAGAGAGAGAGAGAAGAAGAAGAAGAAGAAGAAGAAGGAGGAGGAGGAGGAGGAGGAGGAGGAGGAGCAAGAAGGAGGAGAAGGAGGGAAACCAATAGGTAGACATTTCCTTGACTTCCTTTCCAGATGACCAATTTAACTGAATTCCCACCTATCATTTTTCCTTTCCTCTAATTTCAGACAAATATCTGGAACACTCCCTTATTGCTTCTGATGTCAATTCATCCAAATTCTCCATTGCCCCAACACCACCATTATCCCTTCCCTCTTGAACACTGGACTTTTTCATTCTATTGATTCTTTCCCTTGAGGAAACATTCTTAAACTTCCCTCATCTTGGGGGGAAAAAAACCCCAAAACACTCCCTAGAAGTCTCTTGACTCCTTTACCTACTTTCTTTTCCCATTTCCTATATAGTTCTCACATTAATATTTTACAACTCTGTCATACAAATGTAATACTCTTATCAAGGTTAGTAATCATTATCTATTCTCAGATATAATGATATCTGCATTCTCCTTCCTACCAGATATATTATGGTATATGTTACTGAAGACTACACCCTCCATCTTAAGAACAAGTTTACTTGGCTTCTATTTGCAACTTTCTTTCTTCAATCAATATGCTTTCTCCTTTCTGGATATATTTTCCTTGATAAATCTTTAAATATTAGTGTTTCTGAGTTTCTTTTCGACTTCAGCTTCTAATTTTTGCATTCTTTCCCTGGGTGAGTTATCATCAGTTCTCATGCCTTCACCTATTATAAGTAATCCTTGAATCCCAAATCCTCTATTCTCAAATTCATATATTCAGTTCCTTATGGACGACTGTGGTTCCAAAACTCATGTTGGAATTTAAGTGCCATTGTGACAGTATTAAAAGGTGTGGGTTTGGGGAGGTAATTAGGATTAGATGAAGTCATCAGGGTGAGGCCCCCATGATGGAACTGGTGGCTTTATAAGTAGAGGAAGAGAGACCTGAGATGGCAGGCTCTTGCCCTCTTGCTATGTGATGTTCTCTGCCATGTTATGACAGAATAAGATGTGACCCCTTTATCCTTGACTCTCCAGCCTCCAGAACTGTAAGAAATATTAAAAACAATTTTTTTCATTATAAAGATGTGGGGTACAATTCAGGGTTAGGTATATAAACATTGATCATGCAGGTACCCTTTTTGATGAGGTATGCCCCCTCTCCCCTAGCAGTTTCCCTCAACTGCCAATCCCACCCTCCCTCCTCTGACAGTTTCCCACTAGGGGTTCCCAGTTTGCCGATTCCTCTTATAGGATCATAATAATTTGTTAAGATGTCCATCCTACTAAAGGCAATCTATGGATTCAACACAATACCCATTAAATTATCAACATAATTCTTCTCAGACCTGGAAATGACGATACCAAAATTCATATGGAAACATAAACCACCATGAATAGCCAAAACAATCCTTAGCAAAAGAAACAAAGCAGGCGGTATCACACTTCCAGACTTACAAACTTTACTGTAAGGCTCCGTAATCAAAACAGCCTGGTATTGGTACAAGAACAGATATACAGACCAATGGAACAGGATAGAGATTCCGGAAGAAATAAACCCCAAAGTACCCAGTCTGTGGTGTTCTGCTATAGCAACAAAAAACTGACTACAACGTGAACTTCTTTATTTTTGTATTTCAGAAGTACCTCAAATTTATCATGTCCAAGTCTGAACTCATCAAGGTGTTCAGAGCCTGAAAATATGGCAAACAATATATCCAGATATTCTTTAAGTACAGTGTTGCTCTTGACTTTCTATTTACAGGGCTAATTTACCACTCTGCAGGGGCAGAGATTACCTTACATGTTGGGTAAAGATACAAGTAATTTCTTTCCAGTAGAACCAATAATCTCAGAGATAACAATCTCTTCAAGTTTTCTATATTTAAACTAGTTTCTCAAATGGTTTTTGGACCAGTTCAACCCTATTGCTGATATTTTTATTAATCAATGAGTTGAATAAAATTTTAAAACACATTTATTTTGCATTCGCATGAGTCGCTATTTTTCCTTTTTGAAAATATTTGAAAATTTAAAAAAAATTTGCCTTTGAACTTGCTATTCCTACCATACTTTGGTTTTGATAAGGACATTATTGTCCAAGTCACCCAGGAAAAAACCTGAAGTTGCTGTATGTTTCTTTATTTTTCTTATCCCTTTATTCCCCCCTCAATCACATGTCTAGTTGGTCCTAGGCTTACCCAATTTACCTCCTAAATGTCTCAAAATCCCACTCTTCCTCCCCTTCATTCCCACTGCCCTCATCTTATTTCTGGTCTATTTCCCTAGGTTTCTGTGGTAGATTCTTAAATTATTTTCCTTACCCCACTGGTTCCCTACTCAGTTTATCTCTCATTTCTCTGCCAGAATAATCTTTCCAAAAGCCAAATCTAATCATGTCACTTACTTCGTAAGTTTTTCAGTGACTTTCTATCACCTTAGACTAAATCAAAAAACTTAAAATAACATGAAAGATTTTGTTTCAAAATCTGATTTCTATTTTCCCTATCCTCACTTTTGATCTTTCTCCAACATATTCCCTTCCTCCCAGTAGGCACAAGGTACAGTTGATCACTACATCTGATCATAGCATTATGATATTCTGCTCTTCTCCATCTTTGTTTTCGCTCTGCCTAGAATGCAATTTTTGTGTCTTTTTCTACTTCCCCCAATCATGTTTCCCTTGTTCAACCCTTACTTATTCATCCAGCCTCACTTTGCCTATCTCCTTGCTAACAGATATCTTTTTATTTATTTATGTATTTATGGAGCTAAAGTCTTATTCTGTTGCCCAGGCTGGAGTGCAATGGCATGCTCATGGACACTGCGGTCTTGACCTGCTGGGCACAGGCTATCCTTCTGCCCCAGCCTTCCAAGTAGCTGGAACTGCAGGTGTGTGCCACCATACCCGGCTAATTTTTTGATTTATTATAGAGATGAGGTCTCACTAAGTTGCCCGGCTGGTCTTGAGCCCCTGGGCTCAGGCTATCCTCTCGCCTCCACCTCCCAAAGTACTGGGATTACCATCACCCCTGGCAGATATCTTCAAAAAGATAAAATAATGTCATCTTCTGGGAAGTTAATTTCTCTGTGTCCTCATGGCATTTAGAAAAAAGTAATAGTTGATTTTTTTGTCATAGCCTTCACTAAACTATAAACCCAAATTATCCTGTGAATATCCCTGTTTAATTTCTGAAATGCTTTTCTTGCCAGTGAGTTTATATAAAGGAAAGCAAATCTGGTGGTGACAAAGGTAGTGAGGATATTGCTACTTAGCTCAAAGTCTCAGAGGACACAGTCAATGAAGGTCAGATCCAAGAACAGGTAGTGAGGCTTGCTCTGATCCACAGGAGGAGCCTGAATTCCTGCTCAGTCAATGCCATGTACTCTGATGGAGAGACCACCAACCAGGAAGGCAGGAGACCTGGGTTCTAGTTCTGGCCTTGATACTAACGAGTTGCCTGATCTTGCTGAGTCATGTTTCTTCCCTGACCCCTTTCAAGTACAAAATGGATTTAGCCTCTATATGATGATAAGACTTGCATAGGATATCTCTGAAAGTGCTTTATAATATAACTGCTAGAGGCTCTTTTTTTTTCAGCAGAAGGGCTGTGTAAGGTAGTGTGGATGGACCGGGAACCCCTGCTCTACATGTCTCCGGAAGCAGTGCTGCATTGCATTCTATGTGAATGTTGACACCTGAAGTTGTATGGCTTGACAGCCTTGGAAATAGCTTTGGTGATCCATTTGAACTGCAATTCAGAACACTGTCATTATGCAATGTGGATAGAGATTGTCTGTCTTCCACAGTCAGAAGAAGACTGAGATATTGCAGATAAAGGGAAGGCAGAGGAAGAGAAAAGAAGATACAGTAGTGTTCCCTTATAGGTAGTTTTGGTTTTGGTGATCTCAGTTACCTGTAGTCAACTGTGGTCTGAAAATAGTAAATGAAAAATTCCAGAGTAAACAATTTATTAGTTTTGCATTGCAAGCTGATCTGAACAGTGTGAAGAAATCTTACACCATTCCACTCCATCCTGCCTGGAATGTGTATCATCTGTTTGTCCAGCATATCCAAGCTGTAGGCACCACCTACCCATTACTCACTCAGCAGTTGTCTGGGCTATCAGACTGTTGGAGTATCACAGTGCTTGTGTTCAAGCCGCCCTTATTTTATCTACCAGTGGATTGATGTTGGCAATTCAGATATGTCAAAGAGAAGCCATAAAGTGCCTCCCGTATGTGAAAAGGTGAGAGTTCTTGACTTAATAAGAAAATAAAATAAAATAAAGTCGGGAAGATGGCAGCTGAGCCAGTCGGATTATGCTAATCCCTGTGTGAGTGAGTGAGTGTATGGAAAATGTTGTATCCATGCCGGTGAGCAAGTGGGCGTGTGAGTGACTGAGTGAGGGCTAGGGAGCCGACCGCCAGGGCTCTCCTGGTGCAGCAGCCGGTGCCACAGTTGCTGGGTTTGAATCCTAGCAATTCCTGGATGCAGAAGCCGAGCACCATTATCTTTTTCTTTCATTAAATGAACAAACTCTCCCTGGGATGCAAATGCTGGGAGAGACTGTCTGGGTGGGGGCTCGTGAGCAAGTAGCCGGGCCCCTGGTGCAACAGCTGGTGCTGCAGCTTTTCTGCTTTGTCCCTGGCTCTTCCCAGGTCGCAGAAGCCAAGTGCCATTATTTTTTAAAAAACGGACAAAAGCAGCAGGGAAAAAAATATCCCCCCAGGCTCTCTCTCACCAGTGCAGCAGAAGAGAGACTGCTGGCACCTGGCTTTGCCTCACCACTTCAGCACCCAGCAGGGCACTGGTAGCAGGGGCTGTGGAGGGAGTCTAGAGGTAAAGTCCCACGGAAGAGGACAAGAGAGGCACCCCACCTCGAAGGCAGGGCAGGAAAGTGCTCCGACTGGCTCACCATGGAGCAACAGACCCGATCTCTGTGACTGGCGGATCAACTACTCAGAGAGTGATCGTGACCCAGAGGGAATATCCTGAAAGCACAAACTTTGGAGGGACTTTACGAGTGCTGAGTTCCAGACACCCCCACCCCCCACCCTCATCCAGTCATGGGACAAAGGGTGTGGACAGAAAAGGACCAGGAAGAACTCCAAAGAGATCAGTGATGAGGCTGCGTCTGATCCAAACCCCTCTTCACAGCTGGGCCATGACTGAGAGGGACAAACGCAGGTGGAGACTGGATGTCAGTCGCAATAGGAGAACTCCATTCCAGGATAGTCCTGGTTGGGCCACTACCCTCCTCCTCCCCCTCCCTCCCAGTGTGTGCATACCCGGGGAAGAGACAATCCCATACCTCCTCACCCGAGGAGATCTCCCTGACCATACGAGGGTGGAAGGGGAGGACTGCAGCCCCACCTACCTCCATTGCCCCTCCTCCTTCCCTGCTTCAGACACTTAGGAGAGCGCGAAAGAGGTGGCTCTGCAGGAGAGACTTGATTAGAGGAACAATTACATAGTCTGCCACAACAAGGCATTTTTAAAAAATTTTCAATTTTTTTAAAAAAATTTTTGACTGTTTGTTAGTTCATCTATTTTAAAAGTATTTTCCTTTGTGCATGAATGTGTATGTGAGGGTTTGATTGGCTCCCCTTTGAATATTTTTTCTTTTCTTTTTCTGTTTCTTCCTTTATTTGTCGTTTTCTGTTTATGTGTGTATGTGAATGACTGAGTGTTCATCTTTCAATTTTGTTATTGTTGTTGGTTTGTTTTTGCTCTTTTGTTCTTCTGGGTTTTTTTATTTTCATTTTTTATAGTTTAAGGTTGTGTCAATATATGTGTGAGGGTTCGACCTGAATTCCATATTTTCTCCCCTCCGGTCTTTCTGTTTTTATTCTCTATTCACTTTATGCTAGGCATGTGTGTGTGTATGTGTGTGTGTGTGTGTGTGTGTGTGTGTTTAGCTTTCTTGTTTTTCTGTTGTTGTTGTTTGTTTTGTTTAACTTTGTTGTTACTCCAGTTTGTTTTGCAGTATGTGTGTATGTCCGTGTGTGTGTGTGTGTGTGGTGTGTGTGTGTGTGTGTGTGTGTGTGTTCAATTGTTTTTTGCACTGGTTTCTGCTTTGCATCATCATATAGAGTGGTGGTGGGGAATGGGTCTCAGGGAACACATACCACAATAAGTGAACATTGTAATTTGCAAGTGGTTTCTGAATCCTAGCACCCCATCTTCTACTTTGTTCAAATTTTAAAAACTACAAGAGACAGAAAATCTTCCCATTCACCATCCTATTTCAAAATATAACAAATCCAAAGCCTAGATCAGGGAAGAATAGAGGACTGAGCAAATATCAAAAGGGAAAGCCTCCCCCACTGACACTGAATAACAGAACTAAAGAGAAAAACAAAAGATCTGCCACAAATGAGGAAAAACCAAAGGAAGACTTCAGGCAATTTCAAGTGTACCAAAGACAAACTCTGAAAAATCAGACCTGGTGCCCAAAAAAGGGGAAATTTCACCAACAACTGCCCCCAGAAAAGATAGGATTAGGGAATGAAGGAAAGAGTGAATAAGACTCTAGAAACACAAGATGCAGACTGAAATAACTTGTAACAGAGATTTTGGCAATAAAAATTTCATCCGGGAAAATAAATAACAAGATGACAAGCATGGAGAGCAGAATTAATCTAGCTGAAGAAGAATCTCAGAACTTGAAGACCAGAATATGGATTTAACCCTATCTGTAAAAAACATAGAAAGAAGACTCAGAAAGAAAGAACAAAGCCTACAAGGATGTGGACTATATCAAGAGGCAGAACCTACACCTGACTGGTATCCCAGAAGAAAAAGGGAAATGGAGAACAACTTGGAGCAAGTATTCCAGGAGGTAATCCAAAAAACCTTTCCCCATCTCACTAGAGATGTGACCAGTCAAGCACAAGAGATACAGAGAACACCCACAAGACATCAAATGAGAAGACCAATCCCTAGACACATAGTAATTTTCCACACAAAATGGGGACAAAAGAAAAATTCTAAAGGCAGCAAGAGAGAAAGGTCAGACTACCTACCAGGGAAAACCAATCAGAATAGAAGCAGACCTATAGGCAGAAACACTACAAGCAAGAAGGGAACTGGAGCCCTATATTCAAAGTCCTCAAGATAAACAATTTCAACCAAGAATTTCCTATCCAGCCAAGCTCAGCTTCTTCAGTGATGGAGAATTAAAATCCTTCCCCGACATCAAATCCCTAAGAGATTATGCAGCTTCCAGACAGGAGACACTTAAAAAGGTACTAAGCACAGAAGAAAGAAAAAAAAAGGATGACCACACACTTCTCAAGAGAACACTAGAGTACAGAATCAAAGAGAATACTATGGGGGGGCAGCCCCCAAAAAGAGATTTAGAGGGTCCCTGGAAGGTGGGGCAGCATCAGCAAATATTCTGGAGAAATAAGGAGAAAGAAAGAGACTGGACTCTGTCTAGTGCAGAAGCTGATTCTGTAGTAGGGATAGATATTGAAAGAAAGATGGAGGGATAAAATAAGGAGAAAGAAAGAAAGTGGACAACTGTTCAGTGAAATGAGCAGAAGCGTTTATTGGGACCAACCGTGAGTCTTTTATCCCAAACTTTCACATGTTAAATCACGTGAACACAAAGCCCGGTAGGTGGGGGGGCGTCCCCCCCCCACCAGGTGTTTCCTTAAGCATGAAGGACAATCCCAATCAATCACAAGACTTTCACGTGAACACAAA